>PVKC010053694.1:0-10082 GCA_004027635.1 Crocidura indochinensis | reverse complement strand
AGGCAAATGCCCTACCTCCATGCTATTTCTCAGGCCCCCTACCATATGTTTTTAACTGTATATTCTGTTCTGTAATGTCTGTTTTTAAGCTATCTTTACATTTCTTTAATAAGTAATAATTAGTTATCTCTTCATTACTCTATGTGTAGATTCACCTTTTCAGTGACATTTCTGTACATCTTATTATTATAAGCTAGTACTTGTTATTTTCAATTTCTATGAAGTTCCTTGACATTTCTTGTAATGTCAATTGGTAATGATGAACTCTTTTAACATTTGCTAGCCTGGGAATATCTGTCACTCCTTCAATTCTGAGTGATAATCTTGTCAGGTTATCATGGTAAGAAATTTATGGTCAGAAAGTTGGGGAATTTTTCTCATTCTAGCCATTTTATTTGAACTGAAAATATTTTGTTGATAAACATATTTATAGTCTTATATCCTTTTCTTATACATATAACCTTATCTTCCTATTTAAAATGTTTAAATCACGATTAACAAAGTCATTCATAAATATCATTTACCTTGATACTTTAAAAATAGTCTATTAATTTACCATTTTAATTAATGTAGATATTGCTATGACTCTGGGTTCCACTTATTTGGAAATATTTGTGCTTCCTGTTCATGACTATTTTCCCTAGGTTACCAAAATTTGAGGGTCTTTATTTTTCTAGAAGGCCAAACAGATAATACGCAGGGTATGGCAATACATATGGTAACCTGTGAAATACCTGAAGTAATAAACACTGAGCATCACCAGGGTAGCCCAGCTCTTTTCTCAAAAAAAAAAAAAAAAGTAATTAAATAATTACTCTGACTTTACTATGCACCTGTAGTGCAAATATTTCTTCTCTTGGTATTATTCTAGAGGTCTTTAAAGGTATCCTCTCATTTAACTTTTGTTCTCATTTGAGGCTCTATCTGGGTCAGATCTGCTAAATTTTCTTTTACATAAAGTTGATTGATTTAAATTCCATTCAGTCAGATTTCATTATATTGTTTATTTCTATTTGTGAAGTCTTTATCTCTGAACTGTTTGTTTTCTGCTGTTAAAATTTTTTTCAACCTTTCCCCCAAGATTGTTGAATATTTTAATAAAAGTTACTATATGGACTAGCAGAGTTGCTTTGTGGGTTGAAGAAATAAAATTAGATTCTTCCTATGCAAATATATTGAAACATAATCTTTTGTCTTTTCATTAAGAAACCCATTTTCTTTGTTTTCCTTTTTCCTTTGCTTTGAAGGGAAAACCCATTAGTGCTTAAGATTTACTATTAAATCAATCTTGAGCTAGGCTCAAGAACATATGGAGTTCTTGGAATCAATTCTCAATTGGGTTGGTCATGTGCAAGGAAAATGCCCAACAGCCTCCAAAACCACTTTCTTTAAATTATTCTGCTATGGTGACTATTTTTAGCATCAAAAACTAACATCACTTCCTCACATTATACTATTTCTGTGTATATAAAGAGATAATTATATATAAATATATATGAGAATTCCATAAGAAATTCATTTCCAAAATAATTTGATAACAATAACAATCATATCATCTTATCTTCTGCAAAAGTTTTACGTCCATATTTTGATCTCTTTATTTCAATGTCTCTCTATGATGGATATTTTTTCCCTGCCTCAGTTGACCTACCTACTTTTATGCTAAATTTTCACAAATAGAACTCAAACAAATACAATAGGCCAATTTTAAGCAGCTTACCCTTTGATAATAATTGTGTTTCATGCCAGTTGACAAACTGTATTAACTTAATTAGAAAAAATAATCGCAGAAGCCTGAGTTATAGAGCAGCAGTTAGGTATTTGCCTTGTACTCTGATCCAGGATGGACCCGGGTTCAATCCTCGGTGTCCCATAAGGTGCCCAGAGCCAGGAGCGACTTACGAGCTTATAGCCAGGAGTAAGCCCTGACGTCCCCCCACCCCCAAAAAATGAAAAAAATTCTTTAAATAAAAGAATTCCATTGTATTTGTCTGCTTGGGTTGCCTACCAGATGCTAGGTAACTTAAATAACTGATTTATGCTTTTATACTTCTGGAGCCCAGAAGTCTGTTATTAAAGCTACTGCTAGTTCAGGTACTAATTAGAACACTTTCCTTGGTTTATAAAAATATGCCTTTCCCTTATACTCAATCACTCTTTCCTTGGTGTATGGTTATGGGCTAATAAACCCATTTAGCCTTAATTATGTTTTTCCTATTCTGAAATAATAACCATGTTGAATTGAAACCAGGGTTTCAATTGATAAATCTGGAAAAGAGGGGAATAAGAATTAATTTCTTAATAACTATGATTGCTGGTTTCTGGCTCAGCTATATATCTTAGAATTTGTAAGATTTGTTAACTACAACAGAAATTCCAGTTTATTCATGCTTGGACTGAAGAATTCTTACTTTATCAGCTTTCTTCTTTTACTGTCCTATTTTGATTTCAGATTAAATTTTAATTGAAAAGTAATAGTTTTAGAGATGTGTTAGCCATTGTGCTAAGTGCGCATGTTTTTAAAACTTAAAGATTTGTCAATAGTATTTCTTGATTAAGAATATGTATCATGCCTTGATATTGTACAAATAGTACTGTACATTTTTCCTTTAATTCTCTATTTTTAGTTCATCTGGATTTTACTTTTTATTTTCAGATAATACAAAAGTGTACTGTAATTGTGTCCATTTGTTAATTTTGTTCTGTGGCACACCAAGTAGAGCACAAGGTTAATTCCTATGTCTGCCTTTAAGGATCACTCATGACAGAGTTTAGGGGACCATATAGTATACCTGAAATCAAACTAGTTTTGGCTTCTGATAAGACAAATAAATTTCCTGTCCACGGTACAATATCTCCAGAACTTGTTTCTTTTGATTAATCATGTCATTTTATAATTTATTGACTAGATCATGCATTGTTCTTCAATATTTAAAATATTGAATATTTCATAACTGATATTACCTCCAATTATACTAACATATAATTTGGTATTAGTAGCACTCCCGAAATTAATTATGATATTTTGATATCTTTTTCGCTTGCTTGTACTTAATAGATTGGTTTTTTTTTTTTTTTTTTTTTGGTTTTTGGGTCATATCCAGCAGCAATTAGGAGTTATTCCTGACTCGGGGTTCAAAAATCGCTCCTGGCAGGTACGGGGATCCATACGGGATGCTGGAATTCAAACCACCATCCATCCTGGATTGGCTCATGCAAGGCAAATGCCCTACTGCTGTGCTATCTCTCCGGCCCCAATTAATAGATATATTTTAATAAAGTTTCACAAGTAATTTACATATACATACTACCTCAAAAAACGTAGTGTTTTCATTAATTTAACTTTTATGGTGGGGTTCAGCAAGGTTCAGAGATTACTCCTTATTCTGAACTCAGAAATTACTCATGGCAGGCTCGGGAATCATATGGAATGCTGGGGAAGGAATTCTGGTCTGCAGCGTACAAGTCAACCACCCTACCTATGGTTAGGTAATTTAGTTATATTATCTAAATTATCTAAATTAATTATCTAAATTAGTAATTTAGTTATATTATCTAAGTTAATACAAATATTTTTGCTACATTATTTTAAAATAAGACAAAACTGGGGCCCCGGTGATAGCATGGAGGTAAGGCGTTTGCCTTTCATGCAAAAGGTCATCGGTTCGAATCCCAGTGCCCCATATGGTCCCCCGTGCCTGCCAGGAGGGATGTGAGCATGGAGCCAGGATCTGAGCATGGAGCCAGGAGTAACCCCTGAGCACTGCAGGGTGTGACCCAAAAACCAAAAACCAAAAAAAAAAAAAAAATAGGACAAAACTGTTGAAAACGACTCTTAAATTTGAAATCCATGGAAATTTCTGCTAAGAGTTGTACTGTATCTCAAACCACAGCTCTTCACAGGTTAGTGAATCAGATTTTCCAATGTATTTATTCAATTTATGCAATTATACTCCATTAAAACTCAAGAGAAGTGAATAAATAATGTTTTATACCCCTTCTGTGATATCAAGAAAAACACTACAGGGAATGGAAGGTATAAGTGGGGTAGGTATCATCCTTACCCCTGACACTAAGTTAAAGAAATGAGGTTATAGAAAGGAGGAAAAAGTTAAAGGAGAAATTAAAAGAGGCAGATGAGATGTAATAAGATAGGAATTTGGGGACTTAGTGTCACCAGTACTATAAGTGTAATGATGTGGAGTATACAAAAACTACAAAACCAGCAGCATTGGGATTCAACATGGGACCCAAGTAATAACCAAACGTTAAAATGTACCTGTTATAGGACTGGAGAGATAGTAAAGTAGGTAGGACATTTTGCCTTGCTAACCAGCTAACACTTGATATGGTTCTCCTGATCGTATGTTATTCCTGAGCACAGAGTCAGGATTAAGCCCTAAGAACTGCTGAGAGTGGTCAAAAGCCCAAAACCATTATGGAAAAAAAAAATGTTCCTCTTAAGGAGGAATTATGGAAAGTAGAAACAAACCTGTACGCATTGGTTGAAGGAAAGTTTACACTAGTGGTTGGATTGGTGGTTGAAATAGCATATGCTTGAAGCTTTATTATGAGCACCTTTATAAATTGTGATGACATAATAAAAAATAAATTTTAAAAATATTTGACGTATTTAAATAGTCTCTATTTCCAAATTCATGTGACAATAATTGTGCTAGATATTCTCAAGCCAGAATGAAAACTCAAGATAGAAGAATATTCTCTCCGTCTCCTCTCTTTGTGCCTTTTATTTAGTTTCTTCAGTGGATAAAGAAAAAAACCTGAAACTACTTTAACTGGAAGTACATTCTCTGCACCTTCAACTTTTTTCTGTATCTGATGAATGTCTGAATTTCTGGAAAGTGGTATATCAGTTGACTACTGTTTTTTTGTTTGTGGTCCTATAAAACCTATATGTATATAGGTTTATATATGTATATATAAAACCAATACAAATGTCTTTTGGAAGTATTCTTGCTCCTTGTCAGCAATATTTGAAGATATCTAACCTACTAGCATATAGTCACTTGGTAGTATGAGTTTCCAAAATTAAACTTGAAAGAAATAATCCATAAACAATCATAATTAATTTTACATTCTTTAATTGATTTAGTGATTATACCACTAAAGAATACATTCAAAATAATTTTAAGATTGAAATCTAATCAGATAAATCAGAATTAGTGATACTAAAACCACATGTAAGAAAATATTTATTAATAACTGTGATGGAAGCAAAGATTCCAACACAACATATTCACACAGTTTGTTGATAAATTAGAATTTTAGTATGGCTGATATGGTGTCTGGAATGCTACTTTAAAAAAAACTTATATGACATATATGTATGTAATTAAAGAGGTTAAGTAAGAAGTAGATGTAGGAGTAAGAATAAATAACTTTAGAATTAATAGCTTAGGTTAATATAACCTTAATATGTATTGCTAAGCTAATTAATTCTGTCTAGAAAGCACACAGAAATTTAGTCTGCAAACTCTAGGAAGATGATCTCAAGGAGATAGAGAACTGTTTAAGTTAATATATTATTAGTCGCTAAATGTCACCAATATATCACAGTGATTAATTTAGGTATGATGATTCATGCTTATTCTTCTTGTCTCCAATATGTCAGTCAGTCCCTTGGAGTTGGAGATAGATTTGATAGAAAAAAATTCAAACTCATAATAAAAGTGATTTTCAAACAGCCTTGTAGAGTAGATTCATCATGCACCAACTTTGTTATTACAGATCTCTTCTGAGCTTATCACTGACCATGTTTAATAGTTTTGATCTTTGAGATCTATTACCATGGTACTTAGATGTAGGAAGCTGCAAAAGAAAAACTGTGTTATATGTCCAAGAACCTTTGTGTTTTATTAACAATTCAATTCTGAAATTTCATTTTTGTTCATATCTGTTAGAGGCAACACAGGTGGTTCTCCGGGTTTATTCCTCATTGTGCACTCAGGGGTCGCTCTACACAGTGATTGGGGAATAATCTGTGGTGCTGAGAATTGAGCCTGAGTCAACCACAATCAAGCAAGCACCTTCCTCATGACTCTCTCGCTCTTCTCTCTCTCTCTCTCTTGCTCTCTCTCACTCTCTCTTTCTCACTCTATCTGACCCTTTAGTTCACTTTCATTTCTGATGCTTATTAATGATGAAGTGTTAAAATATAGTTAAAAATAAATTAAATATGCATTTATAGTCTCCAATATTTATATATAATTCATAGAAATTTCTTAAAGTTTCATAAATAGCAACACTTCTATATTAAATAATATTAATACTATGCTATTTTACCTTTAGTATTGTGCAACCTTACATCTAACCAGTGCATATGTAGACAAGCAAAAAAGGAAAACTGGAATCTAAACAACTGAAAAATTAAATGTTTCATACCTAATTAGAAATCAACAAGGAGGTGTAGCAAAAGAGCTCAGAAATCTCTAGACTTAAATCTTGCTCCACTGCTCAGAGAATTTGTAACTTACTTCATCTTACGGTCTCAGATTCTTCCATGAACAAATAGGTCTATTGTAAGAGTAAAATGAGCTGATCTAGGTGAAGTCATTGGATGGTTTAGGAGACAGGAGGGACACTGCCCCTTTGTGCTCCTTCTTCCCTGAATTCTGTATGGCATCACTAGGGTTTTATGTTCCTAATTGTTGCCCAACTTGAAACAAAATGAAGACTAGACACAGGAATCAGACAGTTAAGGATTTATTACAGATAATACCTAGATGGCACAATTTGGTGAACATATGACCAAATAGACTCTTCCAGAATTGCCTGTCTGGCACTCCTTTATCTTAGTCAATTTCAATCTTAGAATTGCCAGGTAAAAATAACTTAATGAGAGGGTAAAAGTCTGTAGCACAAATATCACCCCCCCACTATCTTAGAAAGAAATGAAGAACAAATTACTATGCTCAGTTTTATCAACAAGTGACTCTATCAATTAAGAAATTAGAACACAAATTTGTTACTATCAAGCAGTCAGGAGGCATGGGTAAAGAGTCAATGGTAAAGTTAAGTGTTCAGATGCTTTCAAAATTCAAGCTAGTTGGTATCATTCCCTACAATATGTGAAGAAAGAGATTAAAAATTCCTACCAGTAAACTTCATTTTCCATCCCATTACTAAAGTCAAAAATATTGAAATTAACTTGTGACCTTTCCTTACTGCCATATCTAGATCCAACTTCAATACACTTATATACATTTGTTCCTACTTGTGTATTTTTGAACAATAGATAAATAGATTGCATTTTGTCATGTTCTATTATGCTACTTAGTTTTTCTTCTCATTTTCAAACCAACAAAAATGCGCTTGACCTTCTTTTATGTCCAGTCTTCCTTCACCTACACATGTAATCATAGCTTTCCCCAAATATATTCTCATAGTTAAGTCTCAAAAAGTATCTTTTTTGTCTCCTGTTTTCATTAGCTGATCATAAAAATACATTTTAATTCATAGTGTGCCACAAATATTTTTCATAACAACATGAATATATCTAGCATGTATTAATAATTGACAATTCATTCTGTTATATCATAATTATTTTATTTGCTCTCCACCATACTCTATAGTCTTAGGACATATTCCATTTTGGGGCTCATGTTGAGTAAGCAAGGCTTAGAAAAATCAAGTAAATCCAAGTGAAAGAGAAATGACCTACACCGTGATAATCATTAATTCAGAAATATCTCTGATTTCTTTAATTGGGTGTTTAGTAAGTACATCAATCCTTACAAAATCCTAGAAATATAGCATGGCAGGTTCTAAGTTGTGCTATTGTCAGGTAAGAGCACAAACTTCTAATTTCTCTGAACTTTAGGGCAAGGGTTGACATCCAAGAGACATATGGCAATGGTAATATAATAACAAAATGGCATTTGGGTGTTAAGTGGATTTCATAAGTAAGTTCTGGCACTTGGGCCATTTCACATTTGTCATAGATCTCAGGTAATAATTACTCTTATCTAGCTCTAATCTCTTGTAATAATAGAAAATGAATTATTTTCATTGTTAAGACGTTTGCATTGTTTTGTCTAAACAATTTGTACAATTAAGTCTTATAATTAGTAAACTGGTATTTATCAAATTTTGTTACTTGGGGATTCTTGAATAATGTTACCTTCAGCCCAAGAATATTAAGCAAATTGAGCTTTTCATAGTTTAAATGTTCACAGTTTAATTGGATTGTGCCAAATCTGATCCACCTGCAATCAAAACAAGAAAAAAAATCACACAAACATGTAAATCACTTTTGAGCAGTTCACACATGTGTTTTTTTGTCTGACAAGTACAGTAGATTTCTTTCAGCGTAGAATGAAAGAAAAGAGCAGGCCTGGTGTGCTTTCCACACAGTTCATTGCCCATAAGGGGAGACTAAATAAGGCATCTTTAAAGACAGGTTCTGGGCAGCTGCAAGATGTCTTTTCTGTATACTAATTTATGTAGCTAAGAGATAAGTAAATTAATCTTCATTATCAATCCGCCAGATAGCAAGAGTCAAACTGAATTGCCACTCCCTCAGTGCAGGAAGGAAATCACCCACATGGCAGATGGTGTGTTTTCTTATGAATCCAGGTGCACCCATGACAGATTTTGGCAACGAGAATGATTTTCAACCCTGGACAAGCCTGCCGATTGCTTCTGCTTACTTTTGCTCCTGCCTCTTGATGAGCTGCAATTGTGATTAGACAAATCACATCGTCTATAATCTGGTCCCCTTTCCCTTAGCCATGATTCATTCTGACAAGGAAAGTTTAAGAGCAACAAGTAAAATATGATAAACAATATCCATCATGGCATAGGGGAGTCCGGCTAAAAGCTTTCTGTCACTATCAATAACACTGTTTAGTTTTCAGCTTCCCCTTTGTATTGCATTAGTGGCAAATGTAAAATCCAATGTACAAGCACAGGTTCAGTGGAGAATACCTGTGCCATTCTTAGATTTCTCGTATGCTTTCTTTGAGTTGCCATGCTACTTCTGGACTTTGGAATAGTCTATGGGCTAGAACTAAGACCAGTCCTATGTAGATAAACCCTGAAGGAAGCTAATCCCAACTCTCATTTTATTCTGACTAATTCTTCCTCTTTAGTTCCTATTATTTTTGAAAAGCTGGCCTTTCACTTCTCTGAGTCTGCTTGTGTCCATATCTTTTCCATATTACTTTGTATGGTGATTTGGTGTCTCTTGGCCCTAGACACTTAGGGATGGAATTTTGCACCTGAATCCACAGTTACTCACCTCTGATTGCAGACATGTCACTTTCCTGTGGATGCATAAGCTAGTGGTACATTTTGAGAAAATGATTTTGCACTACTAGAGGTTTACATACTCAATATAGACCTTTTTAAAAAGTTCTTTATTGGAGCATTTTGGATTACTCACTCAGTATTATCAGCTATTTTCTTTACTCAGTGAGTTATTTTTTTCACATCTTCAAAGAATTTTGCATTTTATCACCAATAAACATTCTATTTTTGTTGAAGAATGAAACCTAAATGATTACTATGCAAAACTATTTTCTAAGAAAAAATGATCAGAATAGATTTTCTGTTCGATATATGCAGGAAATGGAGTCCTTGCATCAGTACTGGAGTCCATGTTAAAAAAAAAAAAAAAAGGATAAAAGATGTTCTTTCTATCCCATAGTAGACCTCTGTCTTTGAAAAAAATATAATAATGAGAAGATAGAATTAGTTAGAATTCATGTAACATGCCACCATATTCAGGAAAATTTTAGTCTTTGATCTACTGAATTCTGATTCTAGTTGGCAGGCTATTATTGTATCACAAAACCTAGGTTAGGCTTTCAAAAAATTAGCTGATACTTTTATATTTCACTTGCCTTTTTATAAAATATATAAGACCTGCCCTGTTTACCCTCTAGGTTTGCTATAAAATATCAAATTAATGCAGTTGATAATACAGGATAAATGATATACATGCCTTTTTCACAGTAGGGTATTATTTATAAAAGACTCAAGCATTTTAGTCAAGCAAAATGTTCCTTATATTGTGTCTGTCAAGATAGAAGCTAGCAAAAGAACAAATATATAATCAACAA
>PVKC010053693.1:0-10086 GCA_004027635.1 Crocidura indochinensis | reverse complement strand
TGGAATGGGAAAAACTATTCACCCAATACCCATCAGATAATGGCTTAATATCTAAAAATATAAAGGCACTGATAGAACTTAGCAAGAAAAATATCTAACCCCATCCACAAATGGGGAGGAGAAACAAACAGACATTTTCTTGAAGAAGAAATAGAGAAAGTCAAATGAAAAAATGTTCCACATCACTAATCATTAGGGAAATGCAAATCAAAACAACAATGAGGTAACATCTCACACCACAGAGACTGGCACACATCACAAAGAACAAGAACAATAAGTAGTGGTGCAGATGTGGGGAGAAAGGGACTCTTATTCACTGCTGGTGGGAATGTAGACTGTCCAGCCTTTTTGGGAAAAATATGGATATTTCTCAAAAGACTAGAAATTGTGCTTCCATATGATCCAGCAATGCCACTCCTAGGGATATACCCTAGGAACTCCAAAACATTATGCAGGAAAGCCTTCTGCAGTACTCTGTCTATAACAGCACTATTTACAATAACCTGCTTTTCTCTTACTCCCTTTTCTTATCCTCTAATTTCAGCCTCTTTTGTATCCACTCATTTCAGCCTCAGTTGAATTTATTTTTAGTCTTCTGTGTATGACAATGGTTTTTATGAAATCACTTCTATATTTGAGAATTGAGAGATAATTTAGATAATTTAGTATTTCTTTCAATGTCATTGATCAAGTTTGTTTTATATCACTGAACATATAAGGAAACTTCTAAGCTCATCACTCTGTTGGAAATTCTGGTGTCAACATTTGCAGAGGCATCAAGTTTGGAAGCAAGATTTGTTTCTCTCATCTATATAGTAAAAGTTCAAAGTATTTTGAGCTTTCTACTTTACTGCTTAAGTTTTAATGGCTAAATGTTTTGTTGATGTTAAGGTCTTGTTAATATGACATTATTGATATTATGTTTACTATTTTGATGGCAGTATTTTGTGTTAGATCATAAAAAAAGAGATGATCTTTCCCCAATGTGTTCATATGATTCATTCTTCTACATTGATTGGTTACCAAACATTGCAAGTGTCATTTCCAATCAGTTCCTTAAAAAAGTTCTTTTTCGGGGGCCGGGTGGTGGCGCTGGAGATAAGGTGCCTGCGCTAACCTAGGACGGACAGCGGTTCGATCCCCTGGTTCCCCATATGGTCCCCCGTGCCTGCCAGGAGCGACTTCTGAGTGAATAGCCAGGAGTAACCCCTGAGCGTCACCGGGTGTGGCCCAAAAACCAAAAAAAAAATTCTTTTTCAATAAACTGATATCTAAACTCTAGATATATTTTGTGGATATAATTGTCATCTAGATGTCAGAATCGCTTGAGTATACTTCATTGTTTGTTACAATTGTTCCTGTTTTATAGTCCACTTGTTTACAATCTATTTTTTGAACTAAAAACAAATGTATACCTTTGGGCAGAATTACAGCATATCCATAAATGCCACCCCTCATAAGGAAAAACTCAGAATAGAAAAAGATGATGGTCATAACTGATTGGCTAAAATGATTTTCTTTGGCAAAATTTTTAAAAAGGAAGCAAACCCATGTGCAGATAGTTCTAGGGCTTCTTTCAGAGCCTTCTAAATAATTCCTCACAGGAGAGAAGATGTAGCTTCTCTGCTTCTCTGCCTTCAGTCTTTGAAGAATGCTCTGGGTATATGTGAGCTGTACAAAAAGCACATATGAGTAGAGATGTAACTTGCATATTTCCATCTAATGTGTGTATTTTCATACACAGATGCATGTGTATGAATGTGTACCTACACATTTGAGCCTATGCACCCCAGCATGTATACACATGTATGCTTGTGAATTCCTGTGTTTGTTTGTATGTACCTAGCATATATACATGTGTGTATGTATATATATGTGTATACATGTACATATCTGTGCATGCCTAGGGAGATCCTGCCTTTGATGTTTTCCCAGATTCAGCACAGGTGGAAGTGGCTCTAAGAGCAAGAAACCTTTCATGGTTCATTTCAGTCATAAATGTATATTACCCTTCACCAGTGCAGATCTCCAGTCACCAATGTCCCCAGTTTCCCTCCCACCCAACCTTCACTGCCTGACTCTGGGACAGACATTTTACTTATCTCTTTTTTTTTTTTGACATGGTGTCTTGCACTATTACTAATGAAAGGGTATCATGAATCTCAACCATGAACAATTTTGTAACTATGGTGTTTAAATTAATTAATTAATTAATTAATTATATTAAAAGGAACTTAAAAATAAAAGTGACCACTTAAAATAAAAATTTTAAAAAGCGGGGCCCGGGAGATAGCATGGAGGTAAGGCGTTTGCCTTTCATGCAAAAGGTCATCGGTTCGAATCCCGGTGCCCCATATGGTCCCCCGTGCCTGCCAGGAGCAATTTCTGAGCAAAAATTTTAAAAAGCAAAGGCCTGAACTGGAGCGATGGTGCAGCATTAGGGCGTTTGCCTTGCACAATCCCCCAGAGTCCCATATGATTCTCCAAGCCAGGAGCAATTTCTAGGCACATAGGCAGGAGTAAACCCTGAGCATCACCTGGTGTGGCTCCACCCTAAAAAGCAAAGGCCAATTCATCTCCTGCAAGTGGAGCCATAGAGCCATGATAGACCCTGAGTCAGAAAGTCTGCTGCCTCTCTTCCCCTGATTGCCCTCATCTTTTACTGCAAAGGCTCTTTTTCTTGCAGTTTTCTTGTCATCAAAGACACTGTTGTTTGTTTACTGGATTCCTTGTCTATGGTTATTTCCTACCAGTTCAGCCAGCACCTCCACTCTCTTCATAAAGTTTGTTGCACTTCTGTGATCTTTGTCCTCTCCCCTACTCACTCCCTAGTTCTGCCTTTCAATGTCTTCTCTAAGCATCCCTGATGGAATTCTGACAAATCATTTTTAAGCATGTGTGTGTGTGTGGGGTGGGGGTGGATGGGAATGGGGGGCATTGGGCCACACATGGTGTTGCTCAGGACTTACTCTAGTCTCTTCGATCAGGAATTACTCCTGGTTGGCTGCAAGGGACCATATATGGTGCCAGGAATCAAACCTACCTTGGCCATGTGCAAGGCAAGCACCCTACCTGCTGTACTATTGCCCAAGACCCTTCTAATAAATCATCCAGCTTCAGCTTTGGTTCCCTCCTGTCCATTTTGGCAGGCCAGGTTGGCCTTTCTAAAATAGAATTGAATTTGTAATCTCCTCCTGCTCTGATTTCTCCAAGGTTCCCCAGTACCCTTCCACCCCTCCTGGTGGTCATTTGAAGTTTGATAAAGGTGCTGTTTGGCTGTGTGTCACTTTTAGATTTCTTGTTTCCTTAGTCCAGCACATCCTTCTTAGGTTCTTCCCTGAGCAACCCTTTCAAGACTTTCATTATGAATATCTTTATTAACAATTAAACAATAATTTATATAATTCATACAATATAAAATTTATATAATGATTAATAACTGATTATATTATGTTATGTTAATTTATATTATTATTACTCCTTATTAGGGGTTACTTGCTTATATAGACTTTCTACTCCCACCCTCCTACCCCATACACCCCATGGTAGCACACAGTCCTCATTAAGTAACTAGCTGCACAAAGAGCTCATCTCCTGGTGGACCCAGATGCTTTCCCGGTGAAGGAACTATAACACTGGTCGTCTGTTTTCAGCCAGCATCAGATCTAACATCTATTGAACAGGTGAATTAGTAAAAGATCCTTAAAAGTGCTTAAAGAGGATCGTTTAAAGAACCACAAGGTGCTTCCAGAGCAGTAGCCAGAGGAAAAGCTGGTGACAGCACCTCTGTGTGGAGAGAGAAGTCTTCAGGGGCTTTGGCAGGGGGAGACAGGCAACAAAACCTCAGACAAGTGTTGAAGTGCTTCCTAGGTTAGCAAGTCTTCATTTTTTAGAGATTTTTCATTTTTAGAGTTTGTTACTGATTAAGCAGTTATGCATTCAAATGCTCTATCACTGAGCTATACCCCCTCTGATTAAGCAGTTATGAAGAGGATCTGGGGGTACCAGGAAGGGGGTTCAAAGTGTTGAGCACAAGCTTTCCATGCAGGAGATCAAAGTTTATCCCTGGTATTGCAGGGGTCTCCTGAGCACTACTCTAGGAATAACCTCTGTGCACCACCACCAGGGGTGCCCCCCACACCAAAACAAGGAAGTAGCCTGTAGAGTTTTCAGCAATAAAGATGTCTATAAGTAAAAATTTGGGGGTACTCTTCAGGTCTCTGTGTGGGGATTGGGATTGGGGTGGTATGTGACTGGAGATTAACTCTTTTTTGGGTGGTGAGTTTGACAGGGAAGAATTTTGCCAAGCTTTTCTAGAAGCTTGCTAGCCCAGGAAGGCAGAGGTTGTGTGCATATTCTTTCTTATGGATCTGTGGGAGTCCTGTTGTCTTCTCTTGTTTCTCAAAGACAAAGTGCAAGTATCCCCTCATTCAAGAATCCTTCTCAGCACCTGGACAAACCCATGGCATCCACAGATCTCAGAACGTTTATAGTTTATTGAAAGCACTCCTGCTGCCACTGACCTTGCAGGTTAGCCAGTGCACCTTTCCTTACAGATTCTGGCTCCTGGGAGATCAGCTGAGTGGAGGCTTCTGTGTTTGTCATATCTTCCCTGTGATCCTCTTGTGGCCACACTAAAAGGCAAATTACAGGCCTTCATGCTCATTAAAATTTGTGCTCTTACTCTGTGCCCTTGACCCCTTGACCTCCAATGTATCCATAGTAACTCTGGGTGGCACCCGGTGTCTTAAATTATTAGTGACACTTCTGGACCCACCTGAGGTTCACTCTGTGTGTGAAGTAATTTCACTCTGTGTAAGGGATACATTTCTTTTGCATGCATTTCAGAATTCCCTGGGGAGCTTTTGAGACTGGTACCAACCATTTGTGACAGAGCAGCCTATTTTGATTTACTTCACTTAATGGCACTGTGAAGATCCTTCTTTTTTCTCCCCTAGTCAGTGCTCACTTTGTGTCTTTGCATCACATTTAAAGTAGGCACATGCATATTTAAGGCAGAATCTTATTGCACACCTTGCTGACTACATTAGAGTGTAAATGCGACTGCTTTATGCACCAAGACACCAAAATATTTTGATGACTTGTTTTATTGGGAAACAAACTGCTTTATCACCCAGGCTTGGAATCAAACATGTTTTCTATGAGGTGGGCATGTATATCAAATAAAAATCTGCAAAGTGGGGCCAGGAATGATCTCATTTAAATCATTCAGATCACTAAGTACTACTAGGAGTGATTTCTGAACACAGACTCAGGAATAAATCTTGAGTACCTCTGAGAGTAGCTCAACACCCAGGGTTTACTGTGTGTGTGTGTGTGTGTGTGTGTGTGTGTGTGTGCGCGCGTGTGTGTGTAAGAATGTCATTTTTGCATGCAGTTCAAAATCATCTGAGGATTTTTTAAACTAGTACCAACTTCTTGGGACAGATAAACCTACTATGACTTGTTGTTCTTTACTTAAAGACAACCCCAAAAGGAAAGTCATAAATTATTCAGACCTTCTTCCATCTTCTAACTTCCCTCCCACAATCTTGTCTCAGTTGTGTACTCTATACACAGAGTTTGTTGTGACTTTATATTATTTATATCCTTGTGTTTTCCTAAACACAAAACACAGATGAGAGAGACCATTGCAAGCTTGTCCTTTCCTCAGATTTATTTAGTTCAACATGATAATCTCCAGTTCCATCCAAGTTGCAGTGAAGGTGTGTGCTTTGTTTTGGGGCCACACCTGGTGGTACTTAAGGGTTACTTATAACTCAGGAATCACTGCTGGTTGTTTGGGGGACCACATAAGATCCCAAGGACTCAACCAGTATCATCAATGTGCAAAGTAAGCACCCTTTGCACTGCACTATCTCTCTGGCCCCCAGATTGCTATGAACTTCTTGATTTCATTTTTTCTTGTGGCCGCATAGGTATTACATTGTGTATTTGTACCACAACTTCTTTATCCATTTGTCTACCATTGGACAACAGGGCTGTAAGTGCTGTAACGGACATTAATGTACATATATCTTTTCCGTTCAGTGATTTTGTATTTTGGAATAGATGTGAAGAAGTGGATTCACTGGGAAGTGATATGGAAGCTATATTTACTATTTTTTATTTTTTAATTTTATTTATTTATTTTTTTGGGTCACACCCGGCAGTGCTCAGGGGTTACTCCTGGCTCCATGCTCAGAAATTGCTCCTGGCAGGCACGGGGGACCATATGGGGCACCGGGATTCGAGCCGATGACCTTTTGCATGAAAGGCAAGCGCCTTACCTCCATGCTATCTCCCGGGCCCCGACAGTGCACATCTTGGCCTGAGACTGCCTTACTTATTGGGACATTTCTTCTCAGCAACACCCCCTACCTAAGCCACAGGCTTCCTTCTGGCTCACTTGCTCCCTGCTTCCTGCAGGGGTCGCTGCTGGACAGTTTGCACAGGTTGTGGATGTTACTTTTCATCTTGCCCTCAACCCAACGGAAAATCGGAGCCACAGAAGTATAAATTAGCGTCTTTATTTCAAACATCCGAGCGAGCACCTTGGCAAGCTCACCGGCCGTATAAACATATAAAGTCCCTGTCGCACTGCACACCATGCCTCAGAGATAAATACTCGCCCTAAGGGCTCCTGCTCTGGCAAAAGCAACTCTTATTTACAGGAATAGATTACAAAAGTATTACAAAAAAGACAAAAGTGGTCCTGAACAGGGGATGGAGGGAGGAGGTGGGAGTAGTTTCCATTACATCTGTTACACTCAGGATGAGGCTGGACTGAGACCCCGGGGGTATTGGGAAAAAAGTGAAGGCAGTTAACCCAGTTAACGTCCAGGGCGATGCTTGGGGTCTGCTCGGCCAGAGCTAGAAAGAGAGCCCTTGGAGCTTCAACTCTGGCAGGCAAAGGCACCCCGAATTCCCAATGCAGCTGCAACCAGGCTAGGTGCTGGACTATGTCCTTGCAGAAAAAAAGGACTGGGTCCTTGCTAGGGGATACGGGGGGTCGAACTCAAGAGTCCTCCCGCTTCTCCTACCTCCGGAGGTTGCGCTTTTAAAGCGCGATTGAGAGCGGAAAATTGGCTTTTTTTTTTTTTTTAACTCCATCTTTGGGGACGCGCAGGAATCCGTCCTTTCCCGCGGCTGGGCTGCAGGACACTCGGACGCAACTGCCCTTCTCGTCTCAGAGCACCTGATAGATGGGGTTGGGGTTGGCGCCCGCGGGGCACGGAGGGGCCGCATCTGGGGAAGGAGTCGGGGCGCTCTCGCTCTCGCTCGGGGCGGCCACTCCGTCTTGCGGACCCGGAGACGACTCTGGCAGCGCGTCGCTCAGCACCAACACGGGCGCGCCGGGGCTCTCGGTGGAGATGCGCTCCACGATGCTGGACAGGCAGTCGAGGCTGGACACGGCGGCGCTTTTCCCAGGCCTGGCTTCTGCTTTGGGAGAGGAAGGGATGAAAGGGTTAGCCTCCGGGGATTAAGCCCCACTCCCGCCGGCCGCCCGGACGAGTGACCCAAAGTCAGGGACATTTCATTCCCTGCACCATCTCCCGAGCACCCTAGCAAGTGTGTGCTTGGAAGATCGGGGTGCTGTGAGGGATCGGGGCGTGACCCAGGAGAGGTCTAGGGGTGGAAAGGGGAATTCTATACGCACCGCTGGGCGCCTCGCTGTAGTAAGTGCCTTCGTAGCAGTTCCGCCTTCGGGCACCACTCGGAGGGCCGCTGTAGTCCATCTGCAAAAGGCAAACGCCGCCAGAGTCAGGGCTGTGGGTGGGTGGGGGAAAGCTTCGTGCTCTGGAACCTCCCCTCCCCAACTCCCCAAGTTCAGCAACATGAGTTGCCCTGGTTGGGGGTTAGGTATAAGAAGAAGCAGCCAGCAGCACGTTAAAACAAATCAATCCAGGAAATCTTAGGTTCTATGGGCACTGATTTGGCTTTAGTTTTCCCAGGCCATTCCAGGTATCATTCCAGGTACCGGGAATGAAAACTGGGGCCTCATTCTTAAATTGTGCATTCTGCAGCGGATCCATATCTCAGGCCCTAGGGGCTCTTTGGAAATAAACTGATGAGTGAAGGAGAAACTTCTCTTAGTTTTCTTTTTCTTCTCTTTTCTTTCTTGCTTTCTTTTTTCTTTTTCTTTTTCTTTTTTTTTTCTTTTTTTTGGTGGTGGCGGTGGTGGGATTTGGGCCACACCCGGTGACGCTCAGGGGTTACTCCTGGCTATGAACTCAGAAATCGCTCCTGGCTTGGGAGACCGTATGGGACGCCGGGGAATCGAACCCAGGTTCATCCTGGGCCAGCCGCATGCAATGCAAACGCCCTACCACTGCGCCATTGCTCTGATCCTTGTTCTTAGTTTTCTAATAAAGGCCCCCAATGGGATAGATAGGTGGCACATAGCCTGAACTCCCCCCACCCCAAAAGCAAGGAAACCACTCCGACTACAGTTCTTGGACATTGAAGTTCACTGCAGGCACGGATCACATTCCAATTCCCACGCCAATGCCCTCCCCCTATTCCCGCTCCCCATCTCCCGCACCAAGGGCCAGCTACACGTTCTCTCTCGAAACGCGTCCCAGTTATACCGGGGGAGCTGCCCCGGCTTCTCTGCGCTTACTTACCATGCCGTCGGAGCAGTTGGACCTCGGGCTGGACACGTCCGAGTCGCCGCTGTAATGCTCGCCACCGCGACCCGGGGGCAGCGGCCCCGGCGCGTAGAAGGCGGCGGCGGCGCCGGGGGGCGCGGAGTCCTGGTCCCGCAGCAGCGCCTGCAGCCCCTCGATGTAGCGGATGGCGTTGCGCAGGATCTCCACCTTGGGCAGCCTCTGGTTGGGGTTGCTGGACGTGCAGCGCTTGAGCGTCTCGAAGGCCTCGTTGACTTTGCTCAGGCGGCGCCGCTCGCGCATGGTGGCGGCCTTCCGGCGGTCGGCGTTGGTGGTCTTGCGTTTGCACGCCTTGCAGGCCCACAGGAGACAGCGGCCGGCTTGGTGGTGCCCGCTGGGCGCGCGCACGTGCTCCTCTTCGCGGGCGCCCGGGCTGGGGTGCACCGTGGCGGGGAAGTGCGCGTGTTCTTCGGGCTTCAGGATGGCTCCCACGTGCACCAGGCGCGGGTCCAGGTCCTCGAAGAAGCGCAGGTCCGGGGAGTCGAAACAAGGGTCGTCGTAGAAGTCGTCTGCGGTGGCGAAGTTGCAGAGAGAGCTTTCCGAGACCGTCAGATCCACGTCGCGGAGAGGAGGCGACAGCAGCTCCATGTCTTGGCAAAAGGTGGGGTGGGGTGGTGGCAGTCCGGGACCGGCTTTCCCCAAGCCGGTGGCAGGGCTTGCCCCAAACGTTACGAACCCTGATCTTGCCCTAAGATAGCAAAGTGCACTCGGATGCAAAACCAACTGTCCCTATCCCTCTTCCGCCGTGAGACAGCTCCTGCGGCGCCCTGGGGCTTTTTTCCCACCCCTAACTTCTCTCCAGGCGCTTGAAGCTATTTATCCCCGTAGTAGCCCAAGGGCCCCCCAGCCCGGGCTGGCCGCTAGGGGCGGGGGCGTTCGAGGCCAATAGGAGTGGAGAGGGGAGGAGTTTGGGATCTCCTGGGTGTCCGCTGGACCCAGCGCTGGGCTGAGCTCCCACCCGCTTCGGAGCTAACTCGGGTACCCCGGCCCCTCCCAGGAAGGCGGAGAGGCTAGCAACCCCGCGCAGCGCTCCGGAGCACCTAGCAAAGCTCCCTGGGTCGGACGGAGGGAAGCGCCGGCCGAGAGCACTTTTCTAAAGAGTGGGAGGCGCTGGAGTAGGGTGGGAGCAGAGATCGGGTCTAGAGGGATTTGGAGATACTGGGCCACGCGGCGAAAAGTGCTGGCCCATGGGACGGGAACACTTTCAGAGAATGGAAAGTTGGAGAGGCAGAGACACGCTCAAGAGAAATAAGACTCAGATCTAAGTGTGGGTGACTGAGAACAAACCTGGCATGGTGACCCGTCACTCCACCGGTTTCTGTTCCTGAAAACTCAGGAGGGTGCTTTCTTCTTTACCTGGAGAAACTGGGATGCAGCGTCAGAGGAATAAGAGAGCTCCCAAACTTCCCGCAATTTC
>PVKC010053692.1:0-10085 GCA_004027635.1 Crocidura indochinensis | reverse complement strand
CACCAGGTTCCTTCCAAGCATACTGTTCTCACTTCCTCCTAAGCATGTTTTTCTCTTGAGACTTCATTCTTCTCCCTTAATCTTGTTCCATGTTTTTTCTGGTTATGCTTCACATTGGTTGTGTCCCTCAGTCTGGTACCCAGAGGACACAGATCTCAGCTGTGGACTGTCTGGTGCTGAGTGTTCAGTCTGCAACTTCCCTTAATTTTGCACTCTCTGTGCAGTAAAGAAAATAGGGATCACATCTGCTTTTTCAGCAGCAGTGTTATATTGTTGACGCATATTGCATTGCAGCCTACTAGAATTGAAGCCCCTAGAGTCTGGGTGAGGAAGGGGGAAAAATAAATAAAACCCCTCGAGTCTTTGTCATATAAATTGCTGGTAAGCTACACTTCTCTATGTCTGTGTTTGCCAGGGAAGGTTTTCATCTAAGTGCAGTGCTTTACATTCATGCCTATTATATTTCATCTTGTCTATTTGGACTATCGTTTCAGCATATGAGGTCATCTGAATCCTGATTCAATTTTCCAACTTACTGAATATTCCTCCTAGATTTGTGTCAGTAGCACATTTGGATACATTTGCCTTCATCCAAGGCTTTAATCTGGTGTTTAAAAAGCTAGAGCCTGTGCCAGCCTAGGGTCACATCCGTAGAGACCTCTTTCTAAGTTCAAGCACATGTGTGCATCATTGTCCTGAACATCTGTGCACAGAGTAAGCACATCTACGAATGGGTCATTCATCTCTATATTTTCTAACTCCAGAGTCACCTGCATTTCACCTCCATTAGTGGGTTCTCTGTCTTACCTTTCCACTTAGCTTGCCTTAGGTAACACATAGCTGTACCCAGCAATGAACTGCCATTGATGTATTATGACTCACAAAGGGCCTTTTAATCAGCTCACATTTTGGAAGTTCACATTTTCAAATTCGAGTGGATGTGTCCAGATGTTTCAGCGTTTCCAGAATCAACAATGTGCTTCTCTTTTTCTGATTCTTATTTCAGTAGTAGAACTACCATGCTGGTTCAAGCAGATACCTGGGAGCCATTTTCTGTGTTTCTGTTTTCATCTCACTTTAAAGCCAAATTCAGTTTGCTTATCTTTGATATTCTACTCCCTGAAAACTTCATTATCCACCCCCGAGACTCTGATCTGTCTTGCTAGTGCGATTATAAGAACTCTGACTAGATTAGCTCTTTCTGGGATTTTCCCCCTAGTTCATTCTCCAGTGGGCTACCATCCAGCAAAGCACAAACCAGAGGATGTCATTATGCACTTGGAGCTCCTTGCTGGTGTCTTGTCCTTGTTAATGATGACTGCTTCTTTGTTGTCTGCCCTTTATTTTGCTTACCACTAACCTCTGACTGCTCTCCCTACCAATCGTGCACTTGAAATGTACCATCTACGATTGGCTCCCAAAGGCAGTATAATTATTTGTACTTTGAACATGCAGTTCCATTTCCTTGGAAGGGCTTTTCACCCTTTGAGCCCACTCATTTCTGCATCTCCAGAACTGGGCACCCAGCTTTCCCTCCTTTGAGACTCTTTCTCTGTTAGCATGGAATGAACTAGATGAACCTTTTGTGAACTACCATGCCAAGCTATCATAACTGTTGCATAGCTTTATCACAAGTAACTGCTTGTCTACTTCCTCTCTACTTTGGTTGCGCACATGTCCAGGGTGGTGACTGGCCTCTCTACCATGATATCTGCAAAATCCCAGCCCACTGCATAGGATTTAATAGGCACTCTGGGTGTGTTGAACAAATAGGTAAGTGGCTCGACAGAGCATTTCCAGTTTAACCTGAGTTGAGCAGTGACTGCTGACTTCCCTGTTCGGCAGTCCTCTAGGATTCTCTATCTGGCATCTGTTCGATTGACTGGCCTTGTAATCCTATTAAAAAAGTAAAAGAGGTACTTTGTCATCGATTAGGTTCTTTTCTCTGTAGTTGTTCCAAGTCATTTGATTTCTAATCCACTATAGGTATGTTAAACTCCAATTTTTACTGCTCAGTTTCATTTGTGTCTCTGACCCCACATTAGTCAGGGTAGGCTACCGACCTAACAAGCAGCGTCTAAGTCTCAAGGCATCGTATGCTTATCTTTAGGACCAGAGAGAAAGCTCAGAGGTTGGAAGTGTATGAGTTGCATCCCGAGGACCTGAGTTTAGTTCTCAGCACAGTGTGACTGCCAGGGTACCATGGGTACAACCCCGGAGACCCCTGAGCATCACTGGTGTTGTCCTAGAATTGTTGGGTCCAAGAAGCATTGCATCCTTGGGTCCAAACATTGAACTATCTTTTCTGGTTGATCAAGCTTCTCTAGGAGTGACCCCCACAGAGAACTGCTTGTGACATCACCCCATCATTGAGATTTATTTCTTAGTCGTGTCACAATTCAATGCCAGTATTCCTTGTCAAGTGTGTTCCACATGATTTTTCAGTGACCCAGGCCCTTGCTTCTCATAATCCTGTCCCCCTTTGTGCCTTTTAAGCCTGGTCTGTTCAGCTGACATAAGGGGAGAGTGAGGATTGCAGATGGGAAAACAGAAATGGTGTGTGGGAGGTTCTCACGGGCCAGGACTAGATGTAGTACCAGCCACTTCTGTTCATATTTCATTGGCCTGTACTTCATCGCAATTCCCTATCCAACTGCCAGGATGGCTGGAAAACTGTAGGCTTGCTTTGACCCCAGGAAGAAAAAGGGAGCACAGAGATAAGTGAGCATTCGTATTTCTGTTGTCATGCTCAGTTTGAGATTCTGATCTGCGTTATCCAAGCTGTATCCTAGAGCCCTCTTTTCTCTAGGACTTTTGCTCCACTCGGAACCCACTGATTTTCCAGCTTGTAATCTGGGTTTTTGCTCCCATCTTCTTTTTGTTTTTAGTTCTTATAAACCCTCTGGTCAGGCTATCTAATTCCTGTTTGCTTGTCGATTTGGCTAGACTAGACTTCTTATTGCTCCAGTTTCCTAGCAACTCTCCTTGCCATGATCACATGTCTGGGACCCAACCATCTGATCCTTGGTACCTGCTTGACACAGCCATGTGTGTTCTTTGGATGAGACTTCATCCTAGTTTAAGTCCCAGAGTGATGGAGGAGAGGCTTTTCAACACGTCCAAGGCTTTGAAAGCCTTCCTAAGGATACTGGCTATGGATTGCAGCTCTATTTTTAGAGACAATTAGAGAATGTAAAGAGTTGAAATGTGAGCCATAGAGCGATACAGTTGAAAATACAGGTTTTGGTAGCCAATGATTCAGTACTGTAAATCTTGAGGGAGACAAGCCTAAAGGAAGAGCCAATCTTTACGAATATATACATAGATCTGTGTTTGGTTTAACAATTGTAGATGCTATGCTGAAGAAGACAGTGACTCATGTTTTAATGTGGGCTTTCAGATGATAAAAAAAAAGAAGAGAATTTGTGAGTTTCATAATTGTAATGATCTGGAAATGGTACCCTGTTAAAAGTTAAAATTCTAGAAAAAATGAGTGAGAGAATCTGTCCAGGTGCCTTTGAAGTGACCTTCTGTATGGTTCGCCTTGGATGAGCAAGAAAACCTCAACCTTTTCATATACTCTGATTCTAAGAAGGAGAAAAAAACAAGAGTCGAGTATTATGTTTCTAGCTCAGACTTTTTTTTTTAACAGATAGTACCACTTAAAATATTTGTCTCTGGGTAATTTTTCCCAGTGATTTCATAAATGGAAGGAGGACTGTCTTTTGGGGTTTCAAGAATTCAGGTGCCTGCATTCCATGACTGATTTGATCACCCACTCACGCTGTAAGGTACCCACCCACATGAAAAGGTCTTGTCTTCATTTTTCAGATGCTCCGTGTATCTAGTAAGAAAGGGGCAGGATGAGTCTTCTGGAGGTTTGGGCGAGCAGTCATTTTTTGCTCTTCGTGGGCTTTAGAAGAAATATCCTATACAATTTTGCCTTTGTTAAGGTATATTTCTGTACCATTTGGTTCTTTGCCAAAACATGCATGGGGCTGACTCTGCAAGGCATATGTGAATGTTTGTAAATGCCACTTCATATATATAAGGACAGAAATATCGAATATTAATTATTACATAATAATTATTTATCAATTGCATTACTAAATAGATTAAATACAGCAATTGGTCAATGTTGGCTGCTGTGTGAGGTACACCTGCCCTGTCCTTACATATATTCATATATAAGTATAAAATATATAACTTAAACCTGAATATCTTTACTAGTGAGGCAGGTCTGATATTGTGTCATCTGATAGGTTTGAAACTGGGGAGGAGAGGGAAGAATCTGGAACTAACCTTCAAGTTAGTGACCTAACTTGGGACTCAGAGTGACTCCGAATGAGGGATTTAAGATGTATTTTTGCAGTCAAGCTGCTGGATGTACACTGATGGATCTCTACAATTTAGTTACTCTGTTCTCCAGCCTTCTTTCTCTGTGAAGTGGGGATGATATTAAAGCTTATAGAGGGGAATATTGAGAGGATTTAATAATTTAATGTATACCATGTTGAGAGCGTGTAATCTGACCCTGAGTAAATTATCTCTTTAAGATTAACTATCGTGTTTAAGCAAACGTTTGAGAAAGATGCCCCCCCCCCCCCCCCGTCATCTCTTTTTCTGGTTTGTTACTTGTTGAGCAATAGTGTGAGAGTGTGAGGGCTGGCTGCATGCTTACAGATAAGTGAAGGGCCAGTCCACTGTCATGGTATTATGAGCTGTGCATCAACATCAAGCCACCGAATTTTCAGTTTGTAGAATTAGTGGAGGTGCTTATTACCTGTAATCACAGCATTGAAGAAATAGAGAAGACTCCACTGCATGAAGCTGACCTGGGAGCTTGTTTGCGATGTATGTTCTCAGCTGATTCGAGATTGAGATTTAAGGCTGTCAGGAAAAGGCTCCCTTGCCTGTATTATTATTTTTAGTAGAGTCTATGGGGATCTGAGACTTTGGACTTTATATTCTAACCAAATTGAAGTCATCTCTGGTTAGTCACTCTTCTTTGATCTCTGATTTCTATAACTCTCCAGTGATTTTTTTTTAACCTCTTTCAATCCATAAGAGAAAAGGTGGGCCAGGGAATAAAGGGACACAGTAGAAACATACAAAAAAAATTCCATACCCTGTTGACTTAGAGCCTGGGCCTCTTTCATAGCTTTATCCATGTTTTCCTTTCTCCTTGGTCCTGGGTCTAATATCTCTGACCCTGGAGTAAGTAAGTAGAAGGGTGGTAAAAGGGACAGGGGGTAATGGGATACTTTGGCAGAATGGGATTACCGTTCAGAAGATCAAGGTCACACTCTTGAAAATTAAATCTAGCAATTGTTAATTGACTACTTGCTGTGTATATGTGAAAAACACCATTATGGGTGCTGTGGTAGAAACACCTGCCCTTAGGAAGCTTATCATCTTTTGTGGATAGGGCTCTTATCTTGCATGCGACCAACCTGGGTTTGATCTCTGGCATCTCATATGTTCACCCAAGCCCCCCCAAGAGTGATTTCTGAGTACAGAGTCAGAAGTAACCCCTGACCACCACTGGGTGTTGCCCAAACTTCTCTCCACTCCCCTCATCTCCTTTGAGATCTTTGAGAAGCGAGGTCCTCAAAGAAAGCGAGGTTATCAAAGAAGAACACAGGCTTGAAGAGCAAGCTTTCCTCACACTAATTTTAAGCAGCATGATGCAAGTTGCAGCAAATTGCAAGGCTCATTTTTTATTCTTTCTTGTATCTGTATGATATTCCGTTGTGTGATATGCCACAACAACTTTACCAACTCATCTTTTATTGGGTCATGAGTTGTTTCCATATCCCGATTATGCTAAGTGTTGCAATAAATGTGGGTGTACACAGATATTTTTGAATGTATGTTTCTGTGTTTCCACAAAAATGCAATGTCCTGGGTCTATTCTTACTTTTGGGGGGATCTTCACGCTATTTTCCATAAAGGTTATATCTGAGGACATTCATAACAACAGTGACTGAGGGGCTTCTTTTCTGATCATATTCCTTTCCACAATATTTTTTTTATAAATGCCATTATCACTGGTGTTAGATGATATCTCATTGTGATTTTTTATTTGTATTTACCTAATAATTAATGATGATAGATATTTTCTCTCATGCTTATTAACCATCCTTATGTCCTCTTCTTGGAAACCATAGTATTTTTAGATTCGTTTTATCTTTTTTTTTTTTTTTTTTGGTTTTTGGGCCACACCCAGTGACGCTCAGGGGTTACTCCTGGCTATGCGCTCAGAAGTCGCTCCTGGCAGGCACGGGGGACCATATGGGAACCGGGGGATCGAACCGTGGTCCGTCCAACGCTAGCAAGGTAAGGCAGGCACCTTACCTGCAGCGCCACCGCCCGGCCCCCTCGTTTTATCTTTCTAAAAATATATCAAATTTATCATCTAAACCCCATCTCCAAGGCTTGAGATCCAAAAAAGTGAGAGCCTTGTCAACTTTGAAGGTAGCATTGCCAACTCAAGGAGGGAGAGTATTGGCTTTCAACAACTCAATTAATGAGCCCCCTTTCTCCCTCTACTATTTCATTTCCACATAATGAAGAAGCAAGTGGAGGATCAAAGAGGGTAACATTACATTGAAGACATTCAGATAAGAACTGGAGAGAGGAGATTAAAACTGTGATTCCACTCCTGAACCTGCCTTCTTTCTCTTCTGGCTCTTTAGTTTTCTTGGACTTTCTCTCCAAGTCATTCCCTGGGTATCTAGGAATAACTCAGGGCCAGAGTGCCTCCTTGTAAGCCTGGTAATGCTGGTGAGGTCTCAGCTTTAGTCTCCTCCAGAAGCTTCATATACCTGGGTTTTATCCCAGCAAATCTCCTCTTCAGGGATCTCTGGAACCACCACAAAGTATATGATCTCTACACATTACAGCCAAGAGTGTGAGCACCACAACCTAGTGTGTGAAACTTCTGGACTTCACAGTAACACAATAAAAGATGGGGTGGGTAAGGAAATGTGGAGTTCCCCTGATTTTATGTTAATTTGTACCTAAAATATGATTGTTAACAATATGTAAACCAATATGATTAAAATAAAAATTATATTAAAATATTTTTATCTAGCAATTACCATAACCAGTTCTATGTTCTATGTTATTTTCTGAGATATAAAAATACATAAAACATACCATCAAGATTCAAAAAAAATGTCCAAAAGAATGGAAGCAGGAAAAAATGGAAAACAAACCAACCAAAGGGGATGGGGACATGGCTCAAGAGGTAGAGCACATGTTTCGCATGTGTGAGGTCCTAAGTCTGATCCTCAATACTACATGGTCCCTAAACATGCAGGAAGTGGCCCCAGACAACTTTGAAGTTCAATGCCATTATACTGGGTGCAAATACAGAACAGACCTGCATGGCTAGGCCAGAGCACTTCTGTTAGTGTCCAGGCAGGGTGTGGGCATGAGGCTGGCAGTGGGGAAAGAGGAGGGTGTTGGTTGCTGAGGCAGTGAGTGCAGGCTAAGAGGGTGGCAGCCTGGCACCAGGAATCCTGGCAGAGGCCAGCCAAGTGCTTTGGAGAGCTGAACTGCCTGTGCTGATATTTGGGCCTGTATTGGCTGCTTTCATTTCAGGTCCAAATTTAGTTACAGACTCTGAAAGAGCAAGGTCGTTGGCTGGGGAAGTGTTACTGGAGTGAGTGTGTGCGTGTATACGTGTGTGTGTGTGTGCACGTGTGTTTAAGAGAGAGAGCACATGTGTGAGAGTGAGTGTATGAGCAAGTGTGTGAGAATTCATACATAAGGGTGTGTGTGTGTGTGAGAGAGAGAAAAAATTTGCCTGTAGTATGTGCAGCTGTGGTCCCTTCTGACTTAGAGAGACAGGGACAATGTCTTACACGTTTGCGTCTCCCATAGCCCTTGTCCAATAAATGTCTCTTGACCCCCATTATAATGCACCTAGAAATGATAATTTTCTCTGTGCTGGGTGCTCGGCTCTCAGTGTCATGTCTGAGCAAGGGTGAGGGCATGAAGGGAGAGAAGATCTTGAAGAATACAGAGGCTGAGTTCTGAGCCTCCAGATCCAGTGCCTGTGTGTGTGTGTGCACATGTCTGTGTGTGCATCTATGTGTAAGTATGTGTATGCCTCTGCCCAAGATGACTTCCCTGCCCAGTCCTCCTTCTAGTCTGGCAGAATCTACCCTCTGCTCTCTCAGCACTGACCTATTCTCCCTGGATGACCAGTCATGGCTTAGAGTCAGTAACTAGGATTGCCATAACTCATTGGCTTAATTGGAAAGTTGTCACAGTCCTTCGCCATCCTGAGTGCATGTCCTAAGACCATATTATTTTTTTTTAAGAAAACTGCCAATTTCATTGCTCAGCAAACAGCATGCACACTTGCAGGCTGCCAGAGACCACCCAGGAAGAAAGCCACGGTCAGGGTCATCTGTTTCTTACTGCAGGAATGCTTCTCCACATGAGTCCAGGGATATATTGAGCGCACAGGGAAGACCCAAACCGATGCCTTATGCTCTAAAGGCTTCTCCACACATATGGAAACAGGCGGCTTTCATTTTTAGAAAGTGTCCACACACATGTGTATCCTCTCAGCACCTCCTTGTTCTTTGTCCCATTTTGTGGATGGAACAGGAAAGCTGCCCAGTGACCCAGGCATCTAAGGGCCTATATTAGCATCATGCGTTCCTAGTGACATCCAACTCTAACTCACAGAGCAGTTTAGTAAATCCGCCAGCATTTCTGATGTCTGTGGTGTCTGGAGGGGTCGGCATTGCATCTCCTGTGTTTGGGATCGTAGCTTTCCTCACTGCATTTGCTGTGACTAAGCGGAGTGGCCTTATTGACTTAGCCACCATACCGAGACTGAATAGACACTTTTCAAATAGATGAGCATTAACAGGGAATGTAGGGAATGAGTGGAGGAGTCCAAGGAGACATCTGGGGAGTCTCTTTTTCTGACCAGCATGTCCCAGATGATGAATTCTTCTGCCACTCATGCATGAATTCCAGACTCACTGAAGACTAGGTAAACACAAAAGCCCTTAGAATCGATCCCATGTTTTACCATCGAGGTAATATGTGTGGAGGAGATTAAACTTATCCTGAATCATGAGGAGGACAAGGGAGCATGAGGAAGTAGACCTGCTCATGAGGACATGAGGTGGAGGACCACTTCCTGGCCAGTCTGCACCTCATACTTGGTGCTGAGCTGGTGCCCTAGAAGGTACTTGACCCTAGGCAGGTCAATGTTGGGTTTCTCACAAAGGCCTTCCTGGAACTCATCTTGATTGATTGATGATTGGTCGGTTGGTTGTTGGGCCACACCCAGCAGTGCTCAGGGGTTACTCCTGGCTTGCACTTAGAAATTGCCCCCAACAGGCTGGGGGACCACATGAGATGCTAGGAGTAGACCAGGTCCCTCCTAGTCAGTCGAATGCAAGGCAAATGCCCTACCACTGTGCTACCTCTCCAGCCCCCTACTTGGGCCTTTTAAAGATGAACTCTTCCAACTCCCCTTTTCCACTGCTGTTGAAGCCTGGGTAAGAACCTGGGCAGCACAAATGGCCTTTGTTCAAGGGAGGATCTTAGATGCCAGCTGATGTGGTAGACAGTCCCACGTCTGCTCCATACAAGGACAGTATGCCTTAAAGGGGTCTGCCAGGATGCTGGGGTAGAAGGGCTGGGAAGGAGTCAGATATGACTGATTTTAAAGGTGTCAGGAAAGCCCTACAGAAAGAAAAAGCAGCTCAGAGCTTTAGAACATGAAACAAAGACGGGGGGTGAGGGGGAGTTTCTGAGCTGCCAGAAGCTTGAGGAAAGAGCAGGACAAAGAATTTGGAAGGTGAGGTGGAGAAACCCTTCACAATCTGGGCTTCCTTGGATGTGGGGGGCTGTGCTTTCCTCTGCCTTGCTTCTCTCCCTGGAAATGGGAATGGTGCCATTTGTGTGCGTTCCCCCAAAATAACCAGGAGACAGAGTGAAATCACATTCCTTTGCAAACATTTCTTTCTGTACCTGATGTATGCCAGGCAAAGAGCTGGAAAAAATGGACCCATTGTGGCCTGCCCTGGCTTTATTCCAAGCAACCAGAA
>PVKC010053691.1:0-10086 GCA_004027635.1 Crocidura indochinensis | reverse complement strand
TATCATTAGCTAGATAGTTGGAGTTCACTTGGAAATAGTAATTGAAAGCTTGCTTTGTTGGTAATAATATTTATTAAAATATTTTATGTGTACATGTGAGAGTGTCCCTAATCCTGAAAGGCAGTGTGTCAAAATAAAAGTATGTAACAGATTTTAAATCCAAATCCTGTATCTGCTACTTAGTAAATACATTGTACCAATAAATTATTGCCAGGACCTCCTTAATACTATGAGAAGATTTCATTCCCTTACATAAGTAAGTTTACCCCCTTTGAAATTAGGAAGTTCAGACAGAAAGACATTCATTTTAGTGAAATCTCTACAGAGTATATTGCAGGCAGATAGAGAGGACCCTAGTATTGAAATTTTGAGAGAAGCAGCCTAGTAATACAACCTGAATTCCTGAGATCACATTTCTTTGAGTTGCAAAATCTGAGCTTTTTGCAAGAGAAAAGGTGTGGTGACCAGAAAAGAGTGGAACCTCTTGTAAAATAAAAAGAGGGTTTAAGAAAATTTAAAACTCTTTTAAGTAGCCAAAGCTCTAGGCTTTGAAAGTTGCCTTAAATGTCTTAGGTGGATTCAGTTGGGAAAATATCTTAATAAAACAAATTCTGAAAGTTAATGCATATGTTTGCCCATTCTCAGTCCTGTACCCCAATAAAGTCACCCACCACATTTTGTTTAAGAGAGAGGGACCACTCCTGGAAGTGCTGCTCAGAAGTTGCTCCTGGCTCTGCACTCTGGGATTACCCCTGATGGGCTCAAGGCACCATAAATGATACTAGAAATTAAAATTAGATTAGTAGCATAAAAAAGCAAGCATCTTATCCATTATATTATTGCTTGGGCCCCAAAATGACATCTTTACCTGAGAACTGAAGAAGTTGGTGTTTTTCCTGAACATGTTTTCTCTATCTCTGGAATTCCTTAAATAAATTTATCTAAAAAAATAGTTAATTTGAAAAATGTATTAAGCCTACTGAAATTTAGTCTCCTCTTAAACATACACACACACACACACATACACAAATATATACTGAACTGAATATTTGAGTAAAGGCATCTTCAAGGAGGAAACTGCACTCTCCAAACAAGTGAAAGCAGAGATTAACAGATGGGAATATATTAAACTGAGAAGCTTCTGCACCTCGAAGGAAATAGAGGCCAAGATACAAGAGCCAGCCACTGAGTGGGAGAACATATTCACCCAATACCCATCAGATAGGGGCTAATCTCCAAAATGTACAAGGCACTGACAGAAATTTTCAAGGAAAAAACATCTAATCCCATCAAAAAATGGGGAGAAGATATGGACAGACACTTTGACAAAGAAGGAATACAAATTGCCAAAAGGCACATGGAAAAATGTTCCACATCACTAATCATCAGGAAGATGCAAATCAAAACAACTATGAGGTATCACCTCACACCACTGAGCTGAATATTTGGTAATAGAATGCAAATTACTTAGAAAGTGCCTGGCATATTATATGCATTTCAAGAATGATAGTTCCCTAAGGATTTCTTCCCTTTTGATATTTGTTTGTTTGTTTATTTTTAGTTTTTTTGATCATATCAGTTACTCCTGACTCTGCATTTAGAAATTGCTCCTGGCATGCTCAGGGGACGATTTGAGATCCTGGGAATCAAACCCGTGTCAGTCCCTAATTGACTGTGTTGCAAGGCTACTACTACCCTACCACTGTGCTATCTTTGAGGCCCCCATTTTGATTTTTTTTAAATTAAGTTAACACAGAAGAAAATTTGTTAAGATTTGATTCCTTTCACTTGCACGAATCATATCCATACAAACAATTGATAAATTCAATGTTGACTATGGCTGATGTTGGGGAAATGAATCTAAACTGTAATCTGAGTAGAATAAGAGTGAAATTTTCACTTCAAATATGAGTTAAAGGAAGAGGTTGGGATACTATTTTTTCTATTTCCTTTTCTTTTGTCACTTGAACAACCAGTTGTACATATTGGAAAAAGTTACATGCTAATTAATTTGAGATTAGCATCATCTTAAACTAAAGAACTTGAAATAGTGGACTAATGACATCATTTTCCCAATACTGTAACAATGGCTTTCTCTTGTTAATTTTATTTGTATCATTGCCATTTAAAAATAATTACAACTTTAAAGTTTAAATTATCTTACTTACTGACATTTTACACACATTGATAATGAATGATAAATGCAAGAGACTCTATGTTTGGCACAGTGAAAATTATGAATTTATCCCTTAATGCATATTTATAATTCCCAGATAAGTTTCAGGCTAGAGGAAAAATAAAGAATTGTATGAGACCTCAGTTGTCCTAAGACTATATGTATTAAACTCAAAATTGTATTATTATTTATTTTATTATTAGTTTAACAATAAAATACTATTATATTTTATTAGTTAAATTTTTATTCCCGTATTTTGTGGCATATAACATGACTTTTTAACCTATGAAAAACTTCTTAGACGTCTGGGTTCATCTTATACTCCAGTATATTGTATGCTGAAAATTACTTCAGCTTCAGGGACAAGTTATCCATTCCCCTCTTACTGTGCGTTCCATTGAGCTGCATCCCATCCAGCTGCCAGGCGTCATCACTCAGTCCTCCACTGGTCCTGATTCATCTTTCAGAGCACACAGAGGAGTTGAGTTACTGAGCACTGCATCCCATCCAGCCGCCAGAGATTTATGAGCGAGAGCCAAGAGTAATCCATCAGCACCACTGGATGTGGTCCAAAGACAAAGCAAAAAATAACAAGTAAACAAAAACAAAATCATTATACTGCATACATAAACATGCCTTATTTTACATTGTTGAATTGATCTCTATAGGAAAAATATTTATGATTATTTGGCTTTATAAACATTTATAATACAAGTAGGAGAGTCATTTCCTTTAAATTACAAAAGTAGTCATCAAAACAGAGCTACTAAGAAAACCATAATTAAAGACTAGGTGAGGGGGGCTAGAGACATAATACAGCAAGTAGGGCTCTGCCTTTCATGTGGCCAAAATGGATCCAATTTCCAGCATCACATATGTTTCCCAAAGTCACATGATGTGATGATCCATTAGTGCAAAACCAGGAGTAACTCCTGAGCACCTCTTGGTGTGACATATGTATATGTATATATAAGCACATATATGCATATTTATATATTAAATTTTTAAATTTAAGTGAGAAAAGAAGTTTAAAGGAAGGCTTATGAAGACTTGATATCTATAGTTTTGGGTAAAAAAGAATAAAAGATCATATGGCTTTCAAGTCCTATTTGTAAATTTCTTAGATATTGGAAACTTACTGAAATATTTTGAATTTGTAGTTTACTTAATTATGACAGGGTTATTTGAATATGATGTTAATAGCCCCCAAATTGTGGCTCATTAAATATGTGTATTTGTGTTTGTATAAAGTGAAAGGGTATGGAAACACTGACACATCGCACAATTTTAAAATTAATATCTAGGGCCAGTGATAAGGATCAATAGTAGAGCAATTGCCTTGCATCTACGAGGTCTAGGGTTTGATTAATGCATGATTAATGAATAAAAAGTGTGTGTATGTGTGTGTGTGCCTTAATCCCTGGGAAGGCATGATTAATGAATAAATTAATGCATGATTAATGAATAAAAAGTGTGTGTGTATGTGTGTGTGTGCCTTAATCCCTGGGAAGGCAAGTTGCAGTGGTAAAAAGCACCTGTCCACCTGTCTTGCAAGTATGAGATTATGAGTTGATTTCAGGTTACACCCATCTATGTACTGAGCGCAGTCCCAGGCATTCTGTAGGGGATCCAAGACACTACAATGCAATGTGATTATTGATATAAGTGAAGATTGCCAACCCCTGGTTAGCATAAGTGTAATAATAATGCCATCTCCTCTTGTGCCTACATGAACATTGCAACTAGAATATGTTTCAGGGGTAACAAACAGGAACATGTTCCCAGCAAGAATTATGACAAAAGTCTCCATTCCAAGAACATAGTCCTATTGCAAGCACCATAACAAAATATAATGTCTTGTCATTGCGATGATAGCAACAAGAGAAGAGTTGGTAAGGGGGATAAATATCAAGTTCCTCCTCCTTCAAGATGCTTATGAACACAAGACTCAAGGAGGGGCCAGAGAGATAGTACAGCTGTAAGGCATTTGTCTTGCATGTGACCAAACCAGGAGGGACCCAGTTAGATTCCCAAATCCATATGGTTCCCTAGACTACCAGGGGTGATTTCTGAGTGCTGAGCCAGCAGTAAGCCCTGAGCTCCGCTGAGTGTGGCCCAAATGTCAATCAACCATTCAATCAATACATACATAAAGCTTATAAAAAATAAAAATAAAGCAAGATTCATGGAAATTAGTTATGCAAGGCAATAATTGCAGAGTTCTTATCATGTCTTTAAATTTTTTACTAGGGATTTTCAAACTATAAAATTATATTTAAAAAAGAGGATTAAAATGGTTATTATAGAATTCAACTTATCTTGTTTCTTTTTTTTTTGGGGGGGGAGGGCTACACTCAGTGGTGCCAAGGGTTACTTCTGGCTCTGTACTCAGAAATTATTCCTGGTCGGCTTCAGGAACTATATGGGTCACACACTCAGGGGTTGCTCCTGGCTCTACACTCAGACATCACTCCTGGCAGGCTCGAGGAACCATATGGAATGTTGAAATTTGAACCACTGTCCTTCTGCATGCAAGGCAAACAAACCCCTTTGCCTCTGTGCTATCTCTCTTGCCCCTAAATCCATTATTTTAATATAGCAATATATGTTCTCAGGCATAAAACTTTCTTATATAGTGCTAGTGCATTTGTGCCTATACTGATAGCTTTCTCTCCTGTTATAAAAGGGATTTGGGGATCACATTAAAACATTGTTGATTGCCATGCATGAGTATAAACATAGAAAGTTAAATTCAAGATCAAAGTGATAACACAGTGGGTAGGGCATTTGCTTTGCACCGACCTACCTGGATTTGATTCCTGCTGTGACCCAAAAACCAAAAATAAATAAATAAATAAAAAATGATGTATTTAAATTCAATTTTAAATTAAATATTAAATAAAGCTAGAGAATATATAATGTGACAAAATTGCAAAAGAAACTAAAATTACAGGGAAAACTAAAACTTTTCCATAGAAAAGAAAATATATGTTAGATTATTGATATTATCTAATTGATATTCTATAATTAATTGAATCTTATTTACTTTTCATATTGTTCAGTTCTATAAAAATAGAGCCAAATGGCTTTATATTTATATTAGTTAGCTTAGCTTGTATTGATTAAAACATGAATAGAAATCCTACATTTGTAGTGGATTTAAGAGAAAAATAAATGATTTCAGTTTCCTCACATGTTATTCTGAGCAATTAAGTACAAAATACATTTATTTCTAGCCTGATGGAAGATAACTCGTTCTTATGATAAAATGAAATTAACAGAATACCACCAGTATTCATTTTGATCATAAATCAGTTGTTTTAAGCTTGATATAAATAGAATGCTTGAATATAATTTGACACAAATTGTCTAAAGCAGGAATTATTTTTGGGCATCTCTAGCAATTTTAAAAGAAATGAGAATATGTTATGAGTACCTAATTGGTTTGAAACCAATTGATTACATCTCTATAGAACATTAGACTTTGTAAATTGTCATTCTGCGGTGAAATAAAATTCAAGAACTCTATTAAAGTACATAATCTGTGTAATGTCTAAGTAATATATTGCTACTAGTTAGTCTAGAGCTTATCTTACTCCATATATTATAGGAAAAGGAATAAAGTACTGAAAATTATGAAAAATAAATAAAGCATGGAAACTTATAGGTATTGATTGATTGAGACACAAAAGTACATCTGTGTGTCCTATCCATTATTATATTATCCTTATCTTGGTTTGACCTGGAGAGTTGATGAAAATTAAATACTGCTAGTCTAGAAGCAAGGAAAGCTGAACATTGTTCTGTGTTGTATTCTCATAAGCCACTGATTGTGGCATGGTTGAACAAGTGATTTGAAGTCTGAGCATTCAACTCAGTGGTGGAGTATATGTGTTAGTACTATATGAAACTATGTTACAAGCTATGTGATTCAAAATTAAACCTGTGTTTCTTTCAAATGAATGCGAATACCTGGGTTTCCAATCCACTTGCAGCATAACAGTGCCACCAGTAGTGCAGTCACAGATGGGTGCCAGGTTATGAAGTTTTAATATTAGCTTAATATCAATAAGCTATTTCCAATTAAGTTTATGTTATTGTTTATTATTTTATTGTTTAGCACAGAAGTCTCTAAAACTGAATTTTGTGGGGCCCGGGAGATAGCATGGAGGTAAGGTGTTTGCCTTTCTTGCAAAAGGCCATCGGTTCGAATCCCGGTGCCCCATATGGTCCCCCGTGCCTGCCAGGAGTAATTTCTGAGCATGGAGCCAGGAGTAACCCCTGAGCAGTGCCGGGTGTGACCCAAAAAAAACCCAAAAAAACAAAAACTGAATTTTGTGAAATCAGGCTTGTATCTTTTCTGAATTTATTTTTATCTCTTACATTTTTTATATCTTATTTAAACACTCTGGTTTACATAGTTCATAATACAGTTGTTTTCAGCATTCAATGTTCCAACACCAATTCTATCACAATGCGACCTTTGCTCTACCAGTGTCCTCATTTCCCCCAAACTATTCCCTTAGCAGATATAAAATAAGGTATTTTAAATAGGTAAACTAAATTATAATTTTAAATTGATAATCTACAACTAAATGGCTCATGGAATTATAAAGAATAAGTAAAAGAAAAGTTGTAAGAATTGTTATATCTCGCACAATGTTATTATTGAATCATTGAGGATTTGCTAAGTTCCTGTGTTAAGCCTTCTGTTACCGTTTTGATTGTTGAGGTTAGTTGACTTCTGTACTAATTTTCCATGTACTATGTTGTGCTTTTACTGGGTTATCAGTAATGTGGAATATGGAGTTGTCATTCAGCACGTGGTTCAGAAACTCCAAGATCTGTAGAATTGGGTGATGGCAGTAGGTGATGGAAGTAGGTTGTGGATGTGCAGTTAGCAATACTTACACCCCACAGCCACTTCCGTGCTAATGACCAACTTCACAGTTTCAGGTTAAGTTCTAGAGATGCCAATCCTACAGATGGCATCTACTATGCCAAAAATCTTATATACAGAAGTTTAGAAACTGAAAATTCTAAAATCTTCTCAGAGTGGGGTTGGGCAGACATCCCAAACCCCTATAGCTGGAACCCCAGCATCCACAACCACATTCCACAGTTGCCACAATCACATTCCACAACTGTCATATGCCCTAATGTAGTGGAAGCATCTCACCCAGAACCCAGGGTGATAGAGGACTTCGGGACTGGAACCAACACTGACACAGAAAATAATCCATACGAGGTTAGAGAGACAAAACATGTTTAGAAACTTCCACCACAAGCTATTTGCCAGAAGACAACTGAGTTCCAGCAGGCAGACAGCCTAGCCATGGGACCAAAACTGGGAAAATAACTTGTCAGCTGCTCTCCTGGAGAGCCAGCAAGAGGAATCAGGAACTCAGGGGCCTAAAAAGTCTCTCCTGCAAGGCTGCTCCTAAAGGAGGTTGAAAGTGAGAGAAGGATCCTCACTCTGAAATGTGAGAGAAAGCACACTCAGACAGTGTGGGGGTTCTGTCATGCAGTCTTATCTATACTGAGAAAAGCAGAGATTTATATAGGGTATAGGTGGCTGAATCCGGCTAAAGGAGGTAATTTCATAAAAGAATGTCAGTAGAACTTGCTAGACTTTTAAGAGAAGCAGCAATTTTTTAATTGATTACAATAGATTTTTAATTTATTGTAGTTGGGTTTCGGTTACAAAAAGAACAACCCCCGTCACCAGTGCAACATTGCCACCACCAATGCACCCCATCTCCCTCCACCCACTCACCCCACCTGTATTTAAGACAGGCATTCTACATCTCTCACTAATTAACTGGTAGTTGTTAGCGTAGTTAATTCTCTAAGTGCACTCGCCATTTTTTGTGGTGAGCTTCATAGCATGAGCCAGTCCTTCCATCCCTTATAACTCTGGGCATTATTACAATAATGTCTTTTATTTTTCTTAAAAACCATAGATGAGTGAGACCATTCTGCATCTTTCTCTCTTTCTGATTTATTTCACTCAACATAATAGATTCCATGTACACCCATGTGTAGGAAACATGACTTCATGACTTCATCTCTCCTGACGGCTGCCTAATATTCCATTGTGTATATGTACCACAGTTTCTTTAGCCATTCATCTATTGAAGGGCATCTCGGTTGTTTCCAGAGTCTGGCCACTGTAAATAGGGAGCAGCATATTTTCTATCTCAGATATTTCCTGTTTTTTCTAAGGTTGGTGCCATTGGCTAATCCAATGTCAGGACTGGACACACAACTTTCGCCTTTTCCTTATCATGGTTAAGTTTTATCAGATCACACCCTTTTAATGAGCAAGAGTGGGGGTATAAGCAAGACTAAGATCACATTCTTTTTAACCAGCAGGGATGAAGGCTGGAGATGCAAAGCTGGGTGTTCAACAAATTCTCTCTGACCTGAGGTCTTTACTAGGTAGTGTAAAATCACCATCCAGGTGGAGAACAAGTAGGGGAGGGAGCCAATCCAGAGGCTCTTCCCACTCAGGTGGGAAGCACAAAGAATTATACTAAAAAAAAAAATGGGGCCCGGGAGCTAGCATGGAGGTAAGGTGTTTGCCTTTCATGCAAAAGGTCATCGGTTTGAATCCCGGTGCCCCATATGGTCCCCCGTGCCTGCCAGGAGCAATTTCTGAGCATGGAGCCAGGAGTAACCCCTGAGCACTGCCGGGTGTGACCCAAAAAAAAACCAAAAAAAACAAAAAACAAACAAAAAAAAACTGGTCACTTCAACAACTCATCTTATTGATTTCATTGAAAATTAAAAAAAATATGAGATTAAAAATTATTTTCCAAAGTTCAATGCAAAAGGCAGAAACTTCTATCTGAATGATAAAAATAGTGCCAATAGTTTACATGAAGCAGCAAATATTGGGGAAATAGAAAGGAATAAAAAAAAACCTTTAACCTAAGAGCAGGGTGTTCTTACCCATAAGCATCTTCCCAAAAGACCAACTACAGGTTTCAGGATCTCAAGGAAGCAGCAGTCATTACATTGTTGGTATTTATTTTATCATGTATATTAATCTCAGCAATTGGTGATTTCTCTAGTCTAGTGCCAGTAGTGAGCAGTGAGTTATTGGCCTCAGGGTTTTTGGTTCCAGCAAGTGTCACTACTGGGAAGGTACTTTATTTTCTGAAATAAGAGGCTTTTCAGAAGGCTCGACCTGTACATCCTATAATGCAAGATACATAAAAATTATAATGCCTACTTGGAGTGAAATCAGAATGACTAATATACAAATTATTACTCTAGTGTATGTTAGGTTAATTGTTGGAAGAAAGAAGGTAGCAATATACATGAAAAAGCAAGGGTTCCTTCATCCAAAACCAAATCATTACTATAGTCTTGAGCCAATCAGGTGCTTGATTCTTTATCCAAAGTGGAAATATCGACTTGAGTAACCACAAAATTCATCCAGGGAGTATCTCACCCATAGTTGAAGCCATCCTTATATATGGCACCAGGTGTAGTGGAAGCATCATATACCAATCCTGGGAGGATTGGGAATTGAGGATTTGGAAGCAATGCCAACACAGAAAATAATCAACACAAAATTAGAGAGATAAAGCAGGTTCAGGAATTTCCCATCACAAGCTATCTTCAAGCAGGCTAGCTCTTGGAATAAAATGGAGAGAAGTATCTTTGATTTAAGCTTTTCATTGGGAAGAGTAGAAATACTCCGATAGGTGAAGAACAGGTGGAATAAGGGACTTATCCAGAGCTACTTACTGCCCATGCAAATAATAATTATTCTGATTAGAGTAAAAACTGGTATTCCAATAGTCTTGTAGTCTTGAGAAGATCATATGTGGGCTGTATATTTACAGTTTATGTAAATATTTTCCTTATTTAAGTATGCTTAATATTTAGGAATTGAATCC
>PVKC010053690.1:0-10226 GCA_004027635.1 Crocidura indochinensis | reverse complement strand
CTTTACAAGGTAGAGAAAAGTACATCCTGACAATGACTGACAAAGTCACAAACACTAATGTGAACATTGGCCTTGCATTTCCTTGGATAGTTTGAGTAAAGTTTGTATGTTGTTGTTTTTAATTTTAGGCATGATTCCAGGTTCTCATCAATGAGATGATTTCTCAATTTAATCTTGATAAGATTCATGCTTGAAAATGATTGTTCGCATAAATAAGTAGACTCAAAGAAGGAAAGAACAGCAAACTCTAGCTCTTTTAGTTGATTATCTGAGTCAGGAATACTATTCTGGGTGTTAAAAATCAACATATATTCCTTCTCCAGGTCTTTCAAAGCAGACCACTTGTGCTGTGAACTAAGTTCACATTTGTGTTTCTCCAATCTTCCTAAATTAGTACAAAGACATTCAAATTTTGAGCTCCACATTTCTTTGCTTTTTAAATGCAGAAATTGCATTTCAAAGTAGCCAATGTTGATATTAAAGGGAGAAAAATTTACTACCGTTACAGTGGCATTCAGAGGTTTTTTAACAAAGGCCAACGTCGCTTTGCTGTTTCTGAAATCCTGAAACCTCTAAAAAAAAACTTCCCTCATATTTAAAAGTGCTGTTTTAAAATAGGTAATGTCAATATCAGAATTATTTTCTTGGTGATGTTTGAACAGTCTTGGAAGGTGAATCAAAGTTTCTCTGTCAAAATCTTGAGCAAAAACAGGTAACTTGTTTTCAAACGAAATAACTTCTTCTAACATCGAAAAAATTGTTTTTTCTTTCCCCTGTAGTTTATGATTAAGCTGACTTAGATGTGAAGTAACATTCACCATGAAATACAGCTTTTGAATTCACTGATTGTTAATTCAGGATAGTGAACAGCCTTCTTGAGGAAAAATGCTTTGATTTCTGATAATAAGGAAGCAAAACATTTCAAAACGTTTACTTTGATAACCAAAATGTGCTGAAAATTTGAAACCCTACAATATGAAGATGAAACAAGTAAAACAGAAAAACCTTTTAACAATCTTTAAAAGCAAGGACAGTGTTCCAGAGAAAAGTAGTGATTTCACTGAAAGGAAAAAATATCTATTGAGACTTTAGTGTGTGCTGCAAGAAACCAAACTAAAATATATACAAAAACAGAAATAGGGGGGCCGGGCGGTGGCGCTGCAGGTAAGGTGCCTGTCTTGCCTGCGGACCACGGTTCGATTCCCCGGTTCCCCATATGGTCCCCCGTGCCTGCCAGGAGTGACTTCTGAGCAAATAGCCAGGAGTAACCCCTGAGCGTCACCGGGTGTGGCCCAAAAACCAAACCAAACCAAACCAAAACAAAACAACAACAACAAAAAAACAAAAATAGCACTTTGTTAAAGGCATATGATATATCATAAAGGAATTATAATAGAGTGCCTGAAACATTTTAAGAATAATTTTTATTTAAGCATATTTGTTACAAAATTATTCATACTTGAGTTTCAATCATAGAATGTACACCACCCTTCACCAGTGCACTTTCCCCATAACCAATGTCCCTCATTTTCTTCCCCTTCACCCTCTTCTGCCTATGTCAGGGGCAGGCATTTTGCTTTTTTCTCTCTATCTCTCTTTTCCTTTATGACACTGAGGGTTGCAAAATTTCCTTTATGACACGGTGGTTTGCAATATTGTTAATTAAAGGGTATCATGCATGTCACTTATCCATTTTCAGCATGCAGTTCTTGTCTAGAGTGATATGCTCCAACTATCAAAATGTTGGAGCATAATGTTCTTTTCTCTATTCTAACTGAACTCACCACTTTTTATGGCAAGCTTCCTATCATGGACTAGTCCTCCTGTCCCTCATCCCTATTTTCACTAGATATTATTAGCATATTGCCATTTATTATTCTCATATGCCACAAATGATTATTCTGTGTCTACACCTCTCCTTCTGACTCATTTCACTCAGAATAATAATCTGATGCGTTGATGTATGCAGAGATGATGCACTGTGCATGGCTCTGTTTTTGTGTAGTCACAAGAAACAGAAGTTGCACACCCGTACTTTGTATCCACTCATTGTATGATAGGCTGGATTAAAAAAAAACTACCTGCTTAACTAAACTCTGTGACAGATGACACAGTAAAGATAATTTGTGAAATTCACAACTGTGATCAAATTCAGGATATTAACCACCCTGGGTGAGAGTATGGATGCCCACTACTAGCATCTTCTCCATGAAGAAGTGAAGTCACTGTTCTGGGGAAGGACGCTCTCTCGCCTTGTTGGCAAGAAGGAAGAAGTAATGCAGTTCCTGTGAGAGCAGAATTCTGACTTTGTACAGCCCCAGTAGGACAAGAAATGGGCATCTAAGCTTGTGTATTTTGCAGACATTGTTCATTTTCTCTATGAATTTAATATTTCTCTGCAGGGGAGTTTCACAAGAAGTTTTTACAGTGAGACATTAGATGGACATGTTCAAAAAAGAATCTGATTCTGAGATAGTTGTGTCTGAGAAGGAGATATTTAAATGTTTCCACTCTTGCAAAAATTTTCTGATTGGCACTTATATTATGCAGAAAGTCATAATCAATATGAAAAACAGCATTTAAGGACATTAGCTCACAACTTTAATCATGAGTACTCTGAACATGAGAATCCACGGAAAAGAAAACACTGGGTTGAGAATTCCTTCATGGAAGATGCCCACCCACTCTTGTGCAAAATAAAATATGTGTTTTAAGATCACTCCAGGTACTATATTTCTAAACCCCACCCAACCTGGTCTGAAGAAGCAGGGTAGCAGGAAAGAAATAATAAACCAAGCTAGCCAGGAAAGGATGATCATGGTGTCCACGACCTTTTACCTTGTACTCTCTGCCTCGAGCCAAAAAGCTAGAACACCTTTCTTTCTTTTTTTGAGGGGGTTCACAACCCGCAGTGCTCAGGAGTTATTCCTGGCTCCATGCTCAGAAATTGCTCCTGGCAAGCACGGGGGACCATATGGGACGCTGGGATTCAAACCGATGACCTTCTGCATGAAAATGCCTTACTCCATGCTATCTCTCTGGGCCCCACACCTTTCTTTATTAAAATCAATTCCCAATACCAGGAGGTTTCAGGCCAAGAGAGAGAGAGAGACAAAGGTACATATTCAGTGGGCTTTTACATATCAAAGGAAGAGGTTTAAGAAAGGATGATGTTGGGGGCACACCTTTGTTTAGGATTGATACTAGGTATCATCTTACACTCTTGGAGCCTGCTGCAGGGGCTGCACACAGGGCCCACACTGACAGAGGCTAGGAGCAGAGTCTTGAGTCCTGGAGTGACCGCTCAGCACACAGAAGAGCCAAATTAAGAGTGGGAAGAGCCACATGTGGCTCGCGAGCCGCAGGTTGCCGACCACTGGTCTATGGGATGTCTGACCCTATCCATATGGACCAACACAGCATTCATAAAGCACTGACCACCAGGACTTCATGACTCAGGCATGATGAACCCATCATCTGTTCTCATGGATATGGCTTATAGGGACAGTCATATTAGTATCAAGTCTCAGATGGATCACTAAGATCTCTTATCATTCTCACTTAAGAGATGAGAAGATTTGAGACTTTACCTCCTGAATACTAGGGATTCAATGGGAACATCTTTTTCATATATCTGAGGGGATGACAGAAAACAGACTCATCCCTTTGGCTTATGGACCACTTAGTTATGAAGGCACAATGATGAAGTCAGAGGGGGGAAATGTATCACAATTCTAGATACATATATGGTTAAGAATGAAAATAAGCAGAGAGCAAGATAGAGGGCATGATGATCTTTGGCATCATTTTGATGATGGCATACTTAAGAGGAAAGAAGATCCTAGACTAATTGATGAAGATATTGATGGAGGTCCTGGGGAAGGACAATGTCTGCATCACTCTGGACTATGAAACAAGCCAGAGGGAGATGATAGGTAAACAAGTAGGGTTTTAGGAGGCTCAAACAACTACTGGAGTCTGGAGAATGGTCTGAGATGGACCACCAAGAAAGCTTTAAAAGAAGTAGGAGAGCATAATGGAGCTGCTTCCTTTAGAACTAATTTAAAAGTGAACTTGTTCTGCCTTCCCTAGAGTAATCACTACAAATTCAAGGGAAGGATTCATTGTAATGGTTTGAGTGAAAAAGGAAATGGTGGTGGGGCTGGGTATGGGCCACATTCTTGCTGTCCTCAGAGTGCAAAAGACCCAGGATGTTCAAATGGGGTCATGGAGGAGAATATAAGATAAAGGGGATCAGATTTATTCATTGTGTTTGTGGTCGGAGCACCTGGAAAACAAGGATTGCCAAGTATTGAGATGGAATGAATTGACCAGGAGAAACAACTTTGGGATTTCTCTCAGGAATGCTTAGGATAAAGTGGTATTTTAGGAGACAGTAGTTGCATTTTATAAGAATGGGAAAAAGAGGTCAATCTGGGGACATCTCAGTAAGGACTGAATCTTGCAGGGGTATTTAAAACTAGAAGACTGGAAAACAGCAGAGAAGGAAGGAGTATAATAGAGAGGTGGATGCCGAGTCTGGAGATGTTCAATTGTCCAATTCAAGCAAAGGAAAATAAATTGTATTCATGTCAAAAGAGAAGAAACCATGTGGTAAAAGGAGCACAAAAAAGCTGTCATGCTAGAAGTCTGAGAAAGAAGTTGTTTTCAGGAATTCTGGGGTGATGGTAAAGCAGACTGGATAAAGAATAAATAAACTGTGTGCTTCTGGGGGACACTTTATAGAAGGCCACTTGAAGACAGGATTGATACAAACACTAAAGTCTGAGAAAGAAGTTGTTTTCAGGAATTCTGGGGTGATGATAAAGCAGGCTGGATAAAGGATAACTAAACTGTGTGCTTCTGGGGGACACTTTACAGAAGGCCACTTGAAGACAGGATTAATACAGACACTTTAGGCAGTTTGGCTGTGAAGAGAATGAGAGGATGTTGTCATGGCTGAAGATATAGGAGCCCAGAGGGATTAGAGATATGGACCAAGAGTTTCAGGGAGAAGGAGTGGCCATGGGTGTGATAGATATAGTATGTGATGTTGGTTTTTGGTATAAGTTGGAATCTTGGGAGTTGAAGGTACCTGCATCTCCTCTTGAGGCTGAATCTGAGAAAGCACCTCTTAGTGAGAAAGGAATAGTGATTTTCTTAAGCTTCTAGGTCATGGGGACTGAAGACTTAACACTCTGCTATATCTAACGCTCAGATATTTGATATAGTTTCACATATGATCAGAGTTGCAATCATATCTGTTTCTCTTCCCAGTTTAACCCAAATAAACCTTTATTTAAAAGGATTTTAAGATACTTTACTGGAATATTATCTAATATTGTATCCTTCATCTTGGGTTATACTTTAGAGATCATATAGCACATACTGGTAAAGCTTTAAATAAAACTTTGAAAACGTCTTGATCTTCTACCCAAAAGTACATTTCCTAAGTCAATCAAGTCTTTTCTTGTATGGTACTAGCAAGATGGTAGAGGGGATAAATTATATCTTGTATGGGACTAACCCCATTTTCTCCATGGATTCACATGGACCTCAAGCTCTGGAGGTCTCCAGGTACCACAGGGTTTTCTAGAAAAAAATTGCAGCAGCTAATTCTCCACTAGCAGCCACTGAATTACATCATAAATCATTTGCTTATGGCAGATATTATAATTCACATAATTTCTGGGTGGCAAATATGTTTAATTATACACAATCACTCTTAAGGGAGATTTCTATTGACAGAGACTCTTAAGATCTATATTGAATGAATCTGAGGTCAAATCTGATTTCCACAGGATTGTGCTTCAGTAGATTAGTAGTAATGTCCATCAGGGACAACTTTGCCTGATTTAATTCAGAACTCTATGGAATTAATTTAAGGGATTGAATGACAAAGAGGAAAGAAAAATAAAAGTTGATAGAGATATTAAGAGATCTCCCAAGTGGCAACCGAGCTTGGTCCCTGTCATCTTGAGTCATTCTGAGTCCCAACAGAAATTATCCCCCAGCATTGAGCCAAGAGCACTGAACACTGTTTATTGTTGTTGAAAGGGAAAAAGAAAACTTGCCAACTCATTCTGAAAGTGAGTGGTAAAGTAAAATGATCCATTTGCAGAACTTCATGGGATTCACAGACCATATCTCTGCTAAGTTATGTTGGCAAAGCAAAGTTATGATAGAAGTACACTGCATGGGTGTCATGTAGGTCTCACAGGAATGCCTGTTTAGGATGTATGAAATTGCATGTTCAGTCCCTGATCCTATGTGTTATTTCTTCTCTGAAACCTACTGGTAGCCTTGCAATCCTACTGGTCACCAGCATTGTGGGGTTGACATCAGGTCTATTCCACTGATGTTGGAGAAATATAATCAAGGGTGATTTCAGGGCCCGGGAGGAGCACCGGGGAAACCCCTATAGGGATAAAATGCAGATAAGTCAGAATAACTGGATTCCATCTCACCTTGTCCTACTATTTCAGTTGTATAACTACTGGGGCTAATGGTGAAGTATTGAAGTCTTCTCATTTGTAAGATGAGACATTGGTGCTAAATCACCTTTATGGTAGACTACATGCAGCTATATAAAGAAAAAAAGTCAGCAACACAGAACACACTGGAAGATTCATACTTTGCCAATCCCATCATTGCATTACAAGGGCAAAGGCAAGATTTTTCCCCTATTAGGCCTCTATTGATTTTGTATTCACCATATAATTGCTTCATTTTCCCACTCTGTGTTTTTTGAGAGTAATATATGATCAGGAAGAGAAAAGGGGTCTTCTTGTGAGACTACAGAGTTAGAGAAACTTGGACTTCATATCTCCTCTAATCATCTCATGGACATAGATTTTTAGAAAGTCTTATATTCTACATCTACAAGTGAAGTTACAGAGATGGACAGAGATTAGATGACTTTCCTAAGGATAGAAAGAGCATAGGATAGGTTTGAACACAAATCTGTTGGCATAGAAGATACTCTTTTGTTTTATTTTGTTTATTTTTTGTTCTTGTTTTTTTTTGTGGGGGGGGCACACTCGATGATTCTCAGGGGTTACTCCTGGTCATACTCTCAGAAATCACTTTTGACTTGGGGGATCACATGGGACTCCGGGAATTGAACCTAGGTCAGTCCTGGGTTAGCCATGTGCAAGGCAAATGCCCTACAGCTGCACTATTTCTCTGGCTCTGAAAGATACTCTTTTTATTGTCTTGTACTGTTCTACACAATCAGAATGGGTTGCTAGCTGGAAAGGCCTGTATCTTGAGCTCCTGGTGTCCTGACTGAAAACTGCCTTATTTCCCTCTTTAATTCCAGTTTGGCCTTGGCATTATACAGTTAAGTGCTTTCCCCTGACTGCATTGTTTTGCATTCTGAAATCCAAGAATTTGGAATAACCATCAGTGAGTGAGGCCTCCTTATCATATGGAAATGTTATTGCTCTCATTATCATAGTTGAGACTTTTCCAAGAGGTTGGCTGTGAGCATTTGCAAGTCATTGTAGGGAAAACATTTCCTGAGCGGATCCCAGGGAGCACTGTCATTAACTCCAGCCCTATGCACCACGCATCTTTTGAAGCTCTCCTGCAGGAAACTTGAGAGAGATTCAAGGAGCAAATGCAAATGGTATTGGCTGCAAAGCTACAGAATTCCTCTGGGGGAATCTTGGCTATAACAAAACAACTCTGAATTTCAGCAAAGTAAATCGTGGCAGAGAGGCTGTTTATCAGCACACACTTGGGCTGATGACAGCAGGAGAAGCTTAAGGCCCCCATTTCCTCCCCATTAAGAAAATAATTGAGGCTAATTTCATTCTTACACATAAACTACATGGCTCTTTAGTTCTCTCTTGGAGTTCTTGTATAAAGGAAGAGCTCAGAGTTGCTGTGGCAGTAAATAGCTCTGTCCTTGACTGTTTTCCCTGGCTCATGCTTGGCTAAGTGGCCCTTGCAGGGGCCTGGAGAGAAGAAAAAAGCACCAAGGGTCCTGTCTGAAAGGAGCATCTTCAGGCAAAAAGTATTTTAAGTGTTTTATTCTTCGATTCTTTAAAAAAAATGTTGACTTCTGATTGAAGAGTTATCAGCATACACACTTAACTTGATGCTACTATGTCAAAAAAATTGTAGTTTAGATGGTTATTGTTAGGAATATTGTTAGTCAAATTGTTAGGAATTGTTAGTCAAAGTATGAGACCCCATAATTGGAGTAAAGTTAAACAAAACTCTTTCATCAGCCACAAGCCCTATACCGACTGATCAGGGCCATCTCCCAAAGAAGATGACCACGCCCAATGTCACAAATCAGATTATATAAGGAGGGGATATATGAATGATCTAGCTTCTGATGATCTTTAAATGATTGGCTGCTGTCTAAGCTACCTTCCTATTGGCCCCTTGTTTCCTTTCCAAATAGGCTACCTGGTATGGCCATGTAATTTGTTGTGGTGTTAATAAAAACAGGCTTGAGGAAACCTAACTTGTGATTTACAGCATGTGGTCCCTACAAAATAGAGTCCTTTCTTGTTTAGAACCCAGAACCCCACAGTTATACAGAAAAATTATGGTATTAATATACAAAATTACTATTCTCTCCCATCAATCCGTTGCTCACAATCCACCATCATTGTCTCTTGTGTCACCTCCAGTCTTCTTTCTGCCCTTTCCCTTCTATTCTCCTTTGCTTACTACTTGGTAATTGCCTTTGTATTCCATGGTCAAGAGTTTGATGTTGTTCAAAATTGTCTATTCCCTTTGTTGCATGTCTCTATTTCAAAGATTAACAAGTTCATTCAATAGTTTTTTCTCTTTCTGTATTATTTTGCTTCACATATTCCATCCTCTAATTACCTCATGTTGTAGTGAATTGCATAAGTCTTAGATGAGCATTAGAAATGAAAGCAAGACACAATTTGTCACCGTGGATAAAACAAACCAACCCAACAAACAACGTGTATGATGCAAGAACTTTAGGAAGCTATTACCAAGAGACCAGTCTCTCTTCGCTAGAGTTCTGAGAGCTGCAAAATGAGGAGAAATAGTCCATGTTTTTAGAAAGAGGTTGGAAAGTAGGAAAAAAGGATTGTAGCTTCTACCTGCTGGGGATTGTTTTGTTCATTTGATATTCAAGAATAGGACTGAATCATAGAAATTCAACTGATTTCATACAGAGATTCGTTGATGGACAAAATTTGCTTTCTGGGCAAGTGGAACATTTGCCAGATCAAAAAGTGATCTAATTGTTGATTTGAGATAATATTTCTCACACAAGAGAGGTTTTATCTTGTCACATGGAAGTCAGTCCAAAAGAAATGAAGAGCTGAATTAAAGTTAAAAACCAGCAGCTCATCTGATTTGGGATGATTGTTTTGAACTTTTCTTTCTGCCAAAGATTAAGATAAGAAAGCACTGACCAACTTTGTAAGTGAAATTATATGATGTGCGCTGCTAAGTCCTCTCAGGTGAGATCAAAGTACAGGTGTTTTCTTAGGAAATGGGGCTAAATTAAGCAATCCTGCACCAGCCCCACCACTAAAAATCTCAGCAGACCCTCACTGCCCCATCTTCCTGGCAGAAAAATAGTCCAGCTCCTCCACCAAGCTGCAGAAGAAAATAATGGCCCCTGATATATCAGATAGTTTATTCAAGGCTGATACCTCTATGACACTCAGAAATGGGGAGGGGGGCAGTTTCCCTTTCTATAGCAGCCTAATATCATCCCTTATACCCTCCCACAGAAAGGTCTCAGCTCCATGACTTAACCATATCAAACTGCCAAGTCATTTAATTTGTGATTTATTTATTTATTTGCCTTCAATAGAAAGAGCAATAGACTCAATTTTATCTCCTTTACATCATTTAAGCTTATTTGATTAAATGAGTTTCACTGAACTCTCTTTCTCAAGTCAAACATTCTTGGGATCCTTTTTAGACCACTGGGTATATGTCTTTCAGGGTAGAAGGGTGGTTCATATTTTTAAAATCATCTCTTGGGTCTGAGCTATAGCTCAGTAATAGGGCATTTGCCATGAATGCAGCTGACCTGGAATGGATCCGGATTCTATCCTGGGTATCCCATATGGTCCCTGAGCCTGCCAGGAGCGATTTCTGAAGGCAGATCTGGAGTATCCCCTGAGCGTTACCAGGTGTGGCCCTAAAACAAAAATAAATGAATAAAATAAAATGAGCTTTTGATAGTACAGTGGGTAGGGCATTTGCCTTGTATG
>PVKC010053689.1:0-10023 GCA_004027635.1 Crocidura indochinensis | reverse complement strand
GGTCACACCGGGCAGTGCTCAGGGGTTATTCCTGGCTCCATGCTCAGAAATTGCTCCTGGCAGGCACGGGGGACCATATGGGGAACCGGGATTCCAATGAATGACCTTTTGCATGAAAGGCAAATGCCTTACCTCCATGCTATCTCCCGGGCCCCTCTGGGTGTTGTTTTAAAAAAACAAATCCATTTTCAATGTCTATTTACCACATGAGCCCTCTTTTCATTGATCCTTACTTTGTGTGACTTGGGTTCTTGTAAAATAAAAAAAAATAAAGTCCTAGATTTGGGTGAAGGTGCCCTAGGCAAGTGTTTCTAACTTCTTAGGCCAGGGGTCTCAAACTCAGAGGTCCGCGGGCCACAAATGGCCCTCTGTACAACATATTGTGACCCTGCCCTAGACGAATCTATTTTTTGTTTTGTTTCAATTGTTTGGGTCACACCCCCCAATGTTCAAGGCTTACTACTGACTTTACACTCAAGGATCACCCCGACTTTGCCTCCTGCGGCCCCCAGGTAAATTGAGTTTGAGACCCCTGTTAGGCAGATGGGTCTGATGAGGCAGTGTAGTGGTGAAGAAATAATACACAGCAGTCAGAAAAGATATTCACTAGAGTCATTTCATGTCTTTTCTCTGCCATAAGTCTGTCTCTCTGCCAGCTGCTTTTTATGCCAAGTTCTCCCTGCCCTGTGCTCCTAAGCCATGTATGTGCTTTCCCTCTCTGTGCTGCCTAACCCAAGCCCCTTTTCTCCTTTATTATCCAGAACCCCACCCATGTGGGTGGGAGAAGGCCCTGTAATCCAGGTATGGTTTTACATACCAAAAGAAGAGGGTAGGGAAATAGGAAGTTGGGAGAAGGGCCTTTGTTAGGCTTTTACCTGGGTTCATTTTACAGGTTTCCAGTGAGGTTAAACCATTTTAATCTTTTGTCCCTCTGTAATGCTCCTTTGACATTTTTTACCTTTGGATCCTATGTATTGGAAGGATTTGCTCACTAACAATCCTGTGCTTGTGTTGAATTGCTTGAGGCATAGTCATGAATGGTTCATTAAGGGGCATTGAGTCATCTTAGATGGGATCATTCAGCTGGTCATTTATCCAATAAATGTTTGTTGAATAAATAGTAAATGGATTGAGTGTTCTGAGGCCAAGGGCCCAGTGGCTGTTATTTCCAGAATGGCAGGACATTTTTTTTCTGACTTTTCTCTAAATACGATTTTTTGTTTGTTTTGTTTTGGAGCCACTTCCAGAATTTGTCAGGGCTTACTTCTGACTCTGTGTTCAGGGATCACCCATGGCTATATCTGGGGACCATCCATAGTGCCAGGGATTTGAACCTGGGCCATCACATGCAAGGCAAGTGCCTTATCCTACTGTGCTCTCTTCATCCCTTGAAGGAATTTTTATAAAGTGAGCCAGACAGTGTTCTAGGCTTAAGTTCCTGTCTCAGGGACTTGAGTCTAGCTAGAAGGCTAGAGAGTTGGTTTACTATCTAGAGAATTAGTTTCCTGAAGGAAAACCTTCAGGACCCAGGGCTACCTCAGAGCCCTAAGAAGTGCATGATTATACAACTCTGCAGAGCTTCTCAGCTCACTGTCTTTCTGAGGGCATTTCTGCCATACTGGCTCCAGGAAGTACATTTTAGCAATTCCAATTCAGTTTGTAGGTGAACAAATAAAATGCTGCCACCATCATCAGAACACTCCCTCAAGCACCTTTCCTACACTGTTTGGTTTGTGCAAATGGTTTCTACTCAGCCTCATAACATTCTCTTTGGCCTCTGCAAAACTCAATCTAACATCAATGTCAGAAGTCCAGTATAAGGAGAGTGTAGAGTCTGGTCGACCTGGAGCCTCCTCCAGCTTCAGGCCTCCTTCTTCCTTTACTCTGAGTCCTGGTTTCCAGAATTTAAAACCAGAGAGTTAACCTCATTTCAGAAGGGAGGAGGACTGAGTGCACCTAGCGGAGAATGACTAGCTGCTATCTTGCTTTAGCTGCAGGCGTGGAGGTGTATGTGTCTAACAGGCGAATAGCCATGAGGAGGAGACAGATGTCATAGGGTTTTTACTTCAACAAGTGAATCACATCCTGGGTCACTTTGGGCCTCTTTTACAGAACTTAAAACTTGGTTTGTATTCTCCTCAGGAGTGGTACCTTCTCTTGGGTATGAGGACACAGACTAGTTCTCAAGAGACTGTTGTATAAACTCAAATAAACCCAGACAAGTTTCCCATCTAACAGTTGTCTGATAGTTGTCAGCAAGGGGGAGATAGATTCAGGTCTGCTCCTCTCTTCCTTTGGGGGAGTAAGGCTAATCTGGTGCTTGTTAGGGCTGCAAGGAATGAATGAAAAGGAATAAGAGGATTATTTGTGGCAGGAAGTGCCCCCAGCCCCTGAAGCACCCGTAGTCTCTTGGTTCAATCTCTCTGGGCCCTGGGCCACCTGCAGGAGCTCCCACCTAAATGAGTCTGACAGGCTCTGCCTTTCTCTTGAGTCTACACTAACCACTTGCTTCATTTTCTCGTAGCCACACCATGGTCTGGCTGTCACTCTTTTAAACTACTTATGAATGACTGAGGCATTTCTTCATGCTGGAGTTGAGCTGTAAGGAAATGTTACTCTGTGCACCTTGAGACTGTCCTTCATCTCTGAGTGGGTCCAATTTGCTGAGTCCTGAGAAAAATGCCTTGCTCACTGTCTCCTCTACCCTATGGACCTATTATTCAACTTCCTGCCTGAACAGGGGCACTAGATATGGCCTGTCCCAGGATGATATTCCCAACACCAGCACCACTCCAAAGTGTTCTCTGTGAAGCTTCCTATGTACAACTATTGAGCCTGAGGCTGAACCACTGCAAGCCACTAGATCTAAGAGAGTTGGGTTCATATAGAGCCCTTCCCTACTGGGCCCTGGATTCTGTCAGGGTCTTCCCATGCCTGTGACCCTGTTCCCTCCTGGACAAAGCATTCCACCCGGGGAATTTGGCTGAGATGATTTCTCTGCTGGCCAGAAAACACTAGGCCTTTCTCTGCCACCACTGCGCTGCCCTAGCCTTTCCCTCTGTCGCCAATAAGCAGTACACATACAGCTCTCTGGTGGTTCCATAACTCTTCCACATGTCTCTTCAAACAGAGCACCTGATCTCTGGTGAATCAGAGAGGGGCAATGACAATGTGGGGGACCCCCACTAGCAGATATCCTATCAACCCAAACTTTTCTGGAGAGCAGGGACAAGTGTGAGGAGATAGGAGTGTGTGAGAGTGGCAAGTTCTGTCAAACACAGGGTTTCTTCACCAAATGCTCCCCAATATCTATGTCCAGATACCCTGTTGAGACTCTGTCTCAAGAGAGCAGTGGTGGTTGAACTTCCTGTTCACCCCTGTACCAGGGAAAACATGAGGCCAGAAGTGAAGGGATCTAAGAATCAGCAAACCAGTATCCCTGGCAGTCACAGGAACAAGGGATCCCCATGACCGAACCAGCCTGCTCTGCTCAGATCTCCCTAAACTGTATCATTAGGAGTACTCTGAGTTTCAACCAGATATTCACTGTTCTTGTGACTATTAAAATGCATCATAGATAGATAAAACTAAAGTTTAATGCCTTGATCATATAAGAAATAGGTCCAGTGCGCAGCAGTCACAATGGCAACTGTGATACACATATCTGTCACCATATCAAGGCCCATCACAAGGCACCATGCTAGGAGATAATCATTGGTGCCATGTAATAGTTCAGCCCAGATTTCTCTACCAATAGAACATTTTTATAGCATTGAATTTACATGAACCTAGCATCAGAGCCTCTGATGGTGACATTATCTATGTAAATTGGGACCTGTATTTCCTCTAAGGCACCAAGTCTTTCCCTGGGAATTTCTGCTACCTCACATGTGCTGTGCCTTCTCTGTAGCCCTGTCTTCTCCCCAAGTTGGAGTTCTTCAGCAAATAAAACATCAGAATTGGGGAGACAGATCAAAAGGCTGGCACACAAGTTTACTGTACAGCACCCTAGCATTGCCCAGTATAGACTCTGTGGTCCCATACCACCACACTATCAGGCCCACACAGCCCAAAAGATTTATTCAGTAGATATTTGTTGAATGTAGGCTGAGCTCCAACTTTCTAGTACCTGACTCCAGGCCCAATATATAATACATAAGAGGCATTTGGTGTCTGTCAAGTGAATGGATAAATTATTTATCCTAACAAAAAACAACAACCCGCTAATCCATTCAGCCTCTTTATATCTGCAGTTTCCTTTTGATCTCTTGTCCTTGTTGTGTTTGACAGCAGGTGCTGTTTTATTTGCCACCATGTAAAGAGAACAGCCCTGAGAATAGAAGCAATGCTTGTGAAATAGCTGTTGATTAAATGCTGAATGAATTGAAAGGGTGGGGGTCAAGGCAGGGTTGTTGGTAAGCATGTGGCCATTCCCTCAGACTCTTAGGACTTCTGAGTTCTATTTCTAGACTTGCCTCTAGGACAAAGCATGATGGCTTCAGTGGTCACGCTATCTTTTCCTTGTCTTTACTGAGGATTTTGGTTCTCACACAGGCCAGATGGCCCTTTCCTAGGAAGGGAAGCCCTTCTAGCATCAGAAGTTAGTTTGTCTAATGAGGATGTCCAGAACAAAGAACCATGATGTGTAGGGAGCAGGACACAGGTTAGTGCTATGGAATGGATCTGTCTGGCACATGGATCCCCGACCATAATTCTAGTGACACCTGCCCCCACTCTGGGCAGCCTCCTCTGTGCTTCTGGGCTCAACTAGAAGCCACATTCTGCTGTTGTACCATTTCAGGAGCTGCCTGGCTCTTGGGGTTTCCAAGAGAAACTACTTGCTTCATCTCAAGCAACTTAATAGGAAGTACAAGCTGTTAGGTTATGTGTCTAACAAAATCTTCTGTAGATTTCCCGAAATAGCAAGGAATGCAAGTGCTAACATTAGCTAAGAATTCTGTATGGATGCTGGCTCATTAGGCCCTGTTTCACCAAGGAGCCTGCTGTGGTTGTGTGCATTTTACAACATTTATTTGCATTGTGCTATTGAAGCAATTTCGCCTTAAGAGATTTCAGTGTATTGGGGGGGTATCTTTTCAAAGAAACACATCATCCTTATTCTCATTTCTATGAGAGCCAAAAAGACGTAGGACCAGGGGCAAACATCCTAAGTGCTTAGGGTGACCAAGAACTAGCTGCTTCCACAGGCATTAAAATTAGGGTGTGAGCGTGCTATGCATCGTGCTGCAGACAACAGAAGGCTAATGCCACTGTTCTCATGATACCTTCTCACCATGGGTAATACAGTTTGATTTTTATCTTCTGAACTATTGTTTGAGGCACTGTTTGGTATATGAGCCACACTTCTCATGTCAATTATTTCGGAGCAGGCATTTTCTTTTGCAAACTTTAAAGCACAGAAAACATTTAAGGAACACATCAGTCCTTGGATATACCCCCAGAGAATGCTGAACCCTGGTAACTGGGACTTCTGATCTGGATTGTTCACAAGGAATGTGATCCCCAGGAGGCAATTGAGGCCAGTCCTTCTGTCGCAAACTTCCTTTCCCTTTAACTTAGTGAAAAGTGCTGGCAAAGGTGCTAAGTCTATTTCTGGTTCATGTGTTTAGTTTAGTCTTTGGGCTAGGCCTGTGAGCTGTGAATGCTATAATGAATTTTCTTACTCAGATTAGGACATTGAGACACAGTGGGCTGGCAAGGTACTCAAGGTCACCAAACTGACAGGAGTAGGACTGGGATTCAAGCAGTTGGTCCTGCCTGTGAGATCTGCAGGCATCAGGCTGGAGAGCAGCTCTCCCTCCTCTGAGCACAAGGGCAGACATCCAGAAGAGGACAGGCCAGACTGATGCCAGTTCTAACAATAATATTCCTATCAGGGGAACTCTTTAGCCGGGTTTGCTTCCTGAGAACAATGTGATGTGTGGATACCATATCTCTGGTTTGGAAAACTTTACAAGGTCTATGTGAATATCTGTCCTGATTTTCCTTTGAGGAAGCCAAGGCTCACAAAGGCTTACCAGGCACATGACTAGGGCTGGGTCTGACACCTGAGATTTTGCAACACTTAAATCTTTTATTTCCACTTCCTACTGCTTTTATTTCTTTTTTTCTTTTTCTTTTTCTTTTCTTTTTTTTTTTTTTTTTTGCTAAGGGAGCTTAACATAACTTATTCACTTACCTATTACTCTGAAACAAGTCATTCCAGTCATGGCAGCATTAAGTAATGCACCAAAGGAATAGCACAAGGGTTAAGGTGCTTGCCTGGAATGCTACTCATCCTGCTTGGATCTCCAGCACCATATACAGCTCTTGAAAGTACTGCTAGGAGTGTTCCCTGAGCACAGAGCCAGAAGTGAGCCCTTAGCATGCAGGGTGTGCCCCCCAAAGTAAATAAAAACATAATGTAGCATCAGGTATCTGTTAGCCTTTGTCATGACTCCTGGGTTTACCCAAGCACAGTTGATTTTACACTTATTTCCCATAAGTGTTTATTGCCCATATAAAGTCTGATGATGTCTGGGACTGGAATCATAGTAATTGGGGGCTACTCAGGGGTGTGTGATCAAGGGACTATATGATGCTAGGGATCAACTCCTGCACTTTCTCTCCAACCCCTGGTATAATCCTACCTTGTGACTTTGACATTGTTGCTGCCTGTCATATTGGACTGAACCATCTACTGGAGTGTCCATCAGTGCTCTGTGCTGGACTTCCGCAGCCTGGCAGCTGAATTTCCAGATCAGAGGCAGAAAAAAGTTCTATTGCCTTGTGAGCTAACTAAAAAGTCTATCAACACATAGCTGTGTCCAAGTTCACAGGGTCCCTATAAGCATTCCCCTTAGGAGCAAGTGCCATAATCACAGTATGAAAAAGAAACTGCTTTGGTTAAATGTGAATAGTACCATCATTTTTCTCCCTGATATTTTAACCATCCATTCTATGGCTAAAACATGAGCATTAAACAAACATTTCTGTGAGCATAGATCATTCTATTTGATTAATTTTTGCTTGGAGAACACACCCAGTGGTGCTCAGGAGCTGTTCCTAGCTCTGTGCTTTAGGAGTAGCCTCTGGCAGTGCTCAGGAGGACTTGTACTAACCTTATTCTATGACTCTGCAGCCCCAAGATCATTCTCTTTTGATTTACTGTGTATTATCAGTGACTTTTCTTACTGTGACTTTAGGTGTAAAAAAAAAAGCACATCAAGCATTATAAATAAGCAGACAATATTTTCTTCTTCATCCAAAGCAGAGCATACATAATTTAGATTAACTTCAGGGATGGCAAATAAAGCCAGTGGCCTGGAGTAGATCTATAGTCCATGGTGTTGTCTAGTGGGCCAGGGCATATCCTCCTGGTGCCCATGTGACTGTGGATAAAACAGGGCCGCACCTGCCTCCAGGAATCAATGTATCTGAGTAACACATTTGTTATTTTTCAATTTGTTAGAATAACTTTCGTTTTATTATATTTGGTAAATCAAGATAGTTTTATTTAAATGCATGTAGAAAGATATGAGGACATAAAGGGAGAAATATATGCTCAAGAGAACACAGGCTTCTCCAGAGCTGAAGAAGAGAAGCAAAGAAACTTAAGCAAGCAAGATACATGGTCAAGGGAGAACAGGAACTTGAAGAGCAATCCCTAATTTTTATTGTATGTAAAATCATCTTTGTACATTTATGTTTTGGGGCCACAGTGGTGAAGTTCAGGGTTTACTCCTGACTCTTAGAGCTCAGAGATCACTTCTAGCGATCAGGAGACTGACTGTATGCAGTGCCCAGGATCTAACTGGGATCAGTTGCATGCAAGGCAAATGTCTTAACCACTATACTATATCTCTGGCCCCTATTTAGTATAAATGTCTTTTTACTAGAGAGATCACTCTCAGCACTGATAGGGGAGCCCAAGCTATGACTCATTATGCTTAAAAGAGTATGATGCTTGGGGATTAGGGGGCCAAACTGAGTGGTGCCAGGGAACTAACTCAGGGCTTAGCACATGCAAAACATGTACTGTATCCCCTTAATTATCTGCTCAGCCCATTAAATAATAATTTTTCATCTCTGAATCTTGTCAAAGGAAAAAACCAAAAATGCAAAACCTCCTTGCAGGTCTCAGCACCATGAAGAAACCAATCACACATTAATTTTAAAATCCCTTTAAAAACACCATAATCATCTGCTTTTCTTCCCACCTGGAGGAAGGGACCACTGTCCTGACTATAACATCTGTGGCTACATTGCCCGTGAGACTGGGCAGTTAGCTTCACCCTCTTATGGCGAAATACTACATTGACAATACTTTGGGAATTGGACTCTCACTGCCTTGGTTCACTTGGGGTTCTGCCCTGGAGCTTTAATGCGGCCTCCAGAACTGCCTTTTCCTCCTCTGTCCTCAGCAGAACTGAACCATCTTCCTTACAGGGATCGGATGCAGCAGGCCTTCCTCTCCCACCTTACTCCTCTTCTCCCCCACTGCGATAATATCATTCATCTACCTGTCTCTAGGGATGCTCAAGCCCCTGTTTTTCTAGTGTTGCTTCTACCTAGAAATGAGGTTGCTGAGGTGTAACAAATGCTCGCTTTCAACTTTATTAGAAATGCCCAGCTGTGTTCTGCGGTGATTGTTCTCTTTCCATTTGTATGGACGGCCTCTGGAAGCGCTGTAGTCTCACACCCCTGCCAACATTTCTCTCTTGTGCTGCTTTTCTTAGCTTTGGCCAACCTCGGGCTCACATGGCGCCTTGTTATTGTGGTTTTCTTTGGCATTTGGGAGCACCTTTTCTTGTATTTCTCGGTCCTTCTGGTTTCCCCATTCATTATTTTCCTGCTCCAGCCTTTTGTTGATTTTGCATTGAGTTGCTTTCCTTACTGAGTCAGTATTCTTCTCTTGACGATGTTCACCGTTTTTCACTTAGGTGCTCTCATTCCCTCCCATTTTGAGGGCTGCTGCCTTTGCTGTTTTCATGCTGTCTTTTAATACACAGAAATCTCTGATTTAATCCTGTCTGCATACTGAGCTTTCCTTAGAGCCGGCATTTCTGTGTCTGACTTAAAGCTCCTTCTCTATCCTGAGTTCATAAATATATTCCATTATAGTACCTCCTGAGCATTTGCAAGGGCTCTGTGTAGACAGGTAGTGTAGCTAAATGAGCTTTGGTGGGAAGCATATATTTTGGAAGGCGGTTTTTCTGCTGATAGGTACCTCTTGTCTGGGGCTCCCTTTCTACTCGGGAATCTTTGCTGCATGCTTTGCTGATGAAGGGTTCCAGTGTGTGATGGGTCTGAGTTGATAGCTTAAAGATTAAAGGTGCTTGTCTTGCATGTCAGAGGCCCTGAGTCTGATCTCTACCAGTGATGCTCTTCTTGCCCCTCCCTGCCACTGGCAGGGTAGTACTGGTTGCTCCTAGCATCACTAGTGCCAAACTACATTACTTTGCTGGGTCTGAGCATGGAATCATCAGCCCTTGTGGCCAATATTTCTGGCAATGAACCATGAGTGGCAGCCTCACACCCACCAAACCTCTGCAAATAAGCAGAAAAGAATTCTGAAGTGAAAGTTCATGTTTCTGAACATCTGCTACATCAGCCCTCTGAGATGTCTCAACAAAGTTCTCAGTGTCTTTTCTTGCATCTAACGTTCATTCCTTTCTTTTTTGTCTGAGGAGAAATTTTCTTTTTACATAATCTTTATCTTACTAAAGCATTTGACCCACAAACTTTATTATTCTTCTGTCCCCATTACTATCTTTTACTTTTTTATTCACTCTGTCCTTTTCATACTTTTCTTTCCCCTTTTGCTTTTTTGTTTTAATTTTCCATATTTCAGTTTTATATCCATTAATTGGGAAATTAATCTCCCTATTTCTATTGTTAATGGTCAGTACACAAACTCTGTTATGCACTTTTTCTACTTCATATATATGAAGTATATATATATGTATATATATATATATATATATATATATATATATATATATATATATATATATATATTTT
>PVKC010053688.1:0-10166 GCA_004027635.1 Crocidura indochinensis | reverse complement strand
TAAAACAGCCCCGCCCTGCCCACAACACTCCAGCTGCCCATCGAGAGGGACCCTCCAGCTGACACTGATAGGGCAGCACAGCTGAGGGGGCACCCCAGGGCTGTCCCTGCTGAAGAATGTGTAGACCACATGTCCACACGTGTCACAGGGCCCCATGGAGCACCTGGTCACTCACTGCAAAAGCACAAAACAGCAACGCTCAGGGCACCCCCACTCCCAACTCAGGGGTGTCTGTTCCCGCCCATGGCTTGGGACAGGTCATTCTCCACCAGAGCTTCCTCTCCTGGGACAGGGGTGAAGGCGGCCCCAGCCATTGTAACAGATGCCCTCTTCAATGGGAGAAGCCACCAGCGCTGTGTCCCCAACCAGGGGAGATGGGTATGGCCCTTGGTCATTTACAGAAGGCCCCCAAGTGCAAGTCCTGAAGGCTGAGAGGAGACCAATGAACCCTTCCAAGGGGGAAACCCAGAAACATGGGAGAGGACCCAAGTACCTCCAGCCTGAGGGCAGAATTGATAGAATAGCAATTAATATTCATGAAAACCCAGCCCTCTGGAAGTTCCTGACTTGGAGATGGGGAGCAGGGGTTCTGAGATCAAGGAGCAGGACCCAAAGGGGTGTCAGCCCCCATCTGGGGCTCTCTCGGAGCCCCGCAGTGATTCTCAGACCTCCCTCCCTGTGGAGATACAGAAAACGGTTCAGAGAGGCTGAACCACTAGCCCCAGAAGTGCATAGCACCGGGTCCGAGTGCAGCCCGGCCCGCCTACCGGAGTCACTTCCTTTCCTACCGCGACACGCGGCGGTGACAGGTCCGCTGGCCGGAGGAGGTACCTCGGCCGCGGGGACGCTGCCCAGACTGGAGGGGCTTTCTTGCAGGGTTTGTGGGGAGAGAACAGAACACCCTCAATCCTCCAGGGCGCAAAGTCTGGGAGGATTTTTCAGGCGGCCGATCCGCTTGGTTCAAACTAAAAATACCCGCCCGCCCGCAGCTGTCACTCGGGTCCCCGCCCAGGCGCGCCTCCCGGGTCCCCCCACGACTTGCGGCGACCCCGATCCCCGGCGGGTGGAGGCCGACCGTGGGGTTGCAGAAGCCGGACGTCCGCGGCCAGGCCCTCCCGGGCCCGCGCACTTACCGGCCGAGCGCGCGGCAGGACTCTTGCCAGCTCCGAGCTGGGTCTTGGCCCTCCCGGTGGCCCGGGCGACTCGGGCGGGGCGGGACTGGGGCGGGGCCGGGATAGTCGCCCGCATCCCCGCCCCGGCCCAGCCCGGCCCCCCGCAGCTGCCAAGGGAGCCGCCCCGGACCCCGCCACCCTCCGCGCCCTGCACCCCCACTTTTCCCCCTGGAAAGTCAAATCTGGGGGTTGCTCCGGGGGGACCCTCTCGAGCCCCAGGACGGGTGAAAAGCAGGGCAACCCCGTTTTTCTAGAAGCTGGTGGCGCCAAATTCTCGGAGGAAGTGACACCCCCGCCGGCCTGACAGTTGGGGAGCCCCATCCGGCACCCCGTGCTCCTGAGCACCGGAGAGGGAGCACAGGCGCTGCAAGGCCCCGGGGAGGTGGAGAGGTGGGGAGGAGGCGCGAGAGGCCCCGAGAAGGTGAACCCCACCTATCCCGGGAACCGCCCACAAACCCGCAGCCGCCCAAAAGTCTTCCCTCCCGCTTCACCTCGCCCCTGCCTGCGCGTCCCGCAGGGGAGGACCAAGCCCAGGGGCTGCTATATGAAGCGCTTTCAATCTTGCCCCGGCAGCGCAGTCTCAATCTTATCAGCCGCCCGCCCGGCAGGACCAGCCCAGAGCGGTACTTTTGGCCCCCGGTGCCGCCGGCCTGCATTCCAAGCCCGCATCTCTCCAGCGCAAGTGACTACTTGCTTGCATGTTTTGAACGAGGATGAGAGAGGGACGCGGGAAAATGAACCGAACCTAGTTTCAGACCTGTGCCACGGAGACTTCGCTTCTCAGCGCTCTGGCTCTCGGTCCGTTTTGCAGACGAGGAGACTGAGGCTGAGTCGAGTGGGTCAGTGAAGGCCCAACATGGCTTCTACCACTGTAGTGTGCTATCATTTTCCTTTTTTGTTTGTTTTTGGGCCACACCTAGTGGCGCTCAGGGGTTACTCCTGGCCCTGAGCTCAGAAATTACTCCTGGTAGGCTTGGGGGTCCCTATGGGGTGCAGGGGATCTAACCCGGGTCGGCCCGTGCAAGGTAAACTCCCTCCCATTTCTCCGCCCCATCTATGATGTTTCTTAAGCCCCATCTATGATGTTTCTTAAGCGGGCAGGCACCTCCTCCGGGCTGAAGAAAGTGATGAATGTGTTGGAAGCAAACGATTCAATTCAAAAATGGGCTGAGAGCTAATCTGGGAAGTGAGGCATTTGTCTTGCATAATGTGACCCAGGTTTGAATACCTGACACCATATATTGTCTCCTGAGCGTCTCTAGGTATCAGTCCCAAGCACAGAACCATAAATAGCCCCCAACCCCCGCCCCTGAGACCAGAGGGATATCACACAGGCCTTGCATAAGGCCAACCTGGATTCGATTCCCAGCATCTCATGTGATCTTCCAAGCACAAGCAGGAATGACCCCTCAATGTGGAGCCATGATTAATCCCTGAGCAGCATCAAGTATGGCCCCAAAACAAAACCAACCCCTCCCACAAAAAGGGCCGAAGTGATAATGCAGCCATAGGCTTTCATGCAGCTGATTCTGAAAGGACCTCAGTGCAATCCCCTGCGTCCCATATGGTCCCCTAGCCAAGAGCGATTTCTGAGTGCATAGCCAGGACACCCTGAGTGTCACCGTGTGTGCCCGCCCCGCCAAAAAACAAACAAACAAACAGAAGCCGGACACACCTAGCATAACGGTAGGGCATTTGCCTTGCATGCAGATGGATGGTGGTTTGAATCCCGGAGTCTCATATGGTCCCCGAACCTACCAGGACTGATTTCTGAGTGCAGAGCCAGGAGTGACCACTGAGTGCTGCTGGGTGTGACAAAAACAAACAAACAAATAAAAAAAAAAAGAAATAAACCCCTGAGCATTGGCCCAACACGTCCCCCTAATAATGTATCAGTCAAATAAATTATAAAATAAGACCATGTAAAAAGTTCGTGTGTTGTGAGTGTGTGAATGTGCAAATGTGTGTACCTGTGAATATGTTATGTGTGAGTGTGTGCATGCGTGCGTGTTTGAATGTGTGTATGGATTGTACAGCAGAGCAAGGAAGCCCAACCCTGCCACCAGGGCGGACCCTGTGTGAATGAAGATGTCAGAATGTCAGCGGCGCCTCCTTCCTTAGAACCTGGTTATGAAGCTCTAATTATTCTCAGGTCAGAGCACATTTGCACAAAGGGCCTCTCCCATAATTTGCCCTGGACGGCTTTACAAGCCCCATAATCGTCCTGACTCATCAACAGTTCCAAGACAAGTGAGCACCACATAGACAGTCATGAGCAAGGATTAAAGTGCTCAGCGTGGGGCCCAGGAGATAGCATGGAGGTAAGGCGTTTGCCTTTCATGCAAAAGGTCATCGGCTCGAATCCCGGTGCCCCATATGGTCTCCCGTGCCTGCCGGGAGCAATTTCTGAGCATAGAGCCAGGAGTAACCCCTGAGCACTGCCGGGTGTGACCCAAAAACAAAAAACAAAACGAAATAAAGTGCTCAGCGTCTCCACAAAGCTCTTCTCTTTCCCCAGTGCTCTCACATGCCCCTCACAAAATTTGTCAGAGGTTCTGCAGTCAACAAAGTCTTCTTGAGGGGAACTTACTAAAGATACTAGGCATAGGGCATGTCTGTTGATTTGCCCAGTGAGACAGTCCCAAGCATGCTGCTGACTGAGTTCTGGTTGCCCAAACCAGGGAATTAAAAAAATTTTTTTTTATTTTTTGGCAATAACAGATTTGGTGCACTTGCAGGTAAAGATGTCCAGCACTGACTGAGAAATGTCTAGATGGGTTGGAGCAAATGCTTTGCATGCTGGAAGTTCAGGTCCAGTCTTAGTACTGCCTGGTCATCTATGCACCGCTGTGAGCAACCCCAAATGCCAAACGTGGAATAGTCCCAGAACACTGCTAGGTACAGTCCACTAAACCAAAATTAATGTTTTGGCACTATCCAGAGCTTACGTGGCTCTGAACTCAGTCCAAAAGCAAACAAACAAAAAAGTCATAAAACTGAGATGTGATTTGCAAAGACCTTACCTCACCCTGCCCAGCCCTTCACTGCAACACATAGGTGACCCAGCCCCAGCCCAGGGCTGGATGCCCACAAGACACAACTCAGCGGAAACAGGCACAGATAAGATGTTGAACAAAGAAGAATGTCAGGGGCCCGGGAGATAGCATGGAGGTAAAGCATTTGCCTTTCATGCAAAAGGTCATCGGTTTGAATCCCAGTGCCCCATATGGTCCCCCGTGCCTGCCAGGAGCAATTTCTGAGCATGGAGCCAGGAGTAACCCCTGAGCACTGCCGGGTGTGACCCAAAAACAAACAAACAAACAAAAAAAAAAAAAAACAAAGAAGAATGTCAGAGTTCAAAGTGCCCTGGCAATACCTTATTAATAATTAAGAATCATAATAAGATTTGCTAATAACTCTTTTTTCATGTGGGAAGTCACACCCGGTGGTGCTCATGATTTAGCTGTACATTCAGGGTCACTCTTGGTGGACTTAGGGGACCACATAGAATGACAAGAATTGAATCTAGGTTGGCTGTGTGCAAGTCAAGTGATTTACCTGCTGTACTATTGCTCCAGCCCTGCTAGCAATAACTCTTATTTTCTTTCTTTCTTTCTTTCTTTTGTTTGTTTTTGGGTTACACTCAGCAGTGCTCAGGGGTTACCTTTGGCTCTGTGCTCAGAAATCACTTCTGGCAGACTCGGGGGACTACATGTGATGTCAGGATTTGAACCACCATCCTTCTGCAGGCAAGGTAAACACCTTACCTCCATGATATCTCTCCGGCCACTATAACTCTTATATTCAAAGTCTTAAATAATAAATACCTAGAAATAACTCTTTTTTTCATTTGTTTGTTTGTTTTTGGGTCACACCTGGTGGCACTCAGGGTTTACTCCTGACTCTGCTCAGAAATTGCTCCTGGTGGGCTCAGGGGACCATATGGGTTACTGGGAATCAAATCTGGGTTCATCCTGGGTTGACTTCTGGCTTCATGGAAGGCAAAAGTCCTATCACTGTGCTATTGCTCCGACTCCATAGAAATAACTCTTATCTTCTAGAGCCAGGAATGGCTAATACAATAAGCTTCCCCAGGCAACTTTCTGTACCCTGTTCCTCATTCACCCACACATCCAACTCAGGGCATGTTATTTCTTGATGCTTTCTCCTCTCACTTTCCTCACTCACACTTAGGAGTGGGGGGGGGGGGACACACCCAGCAATGCTCAGAGATCACTGCTGGCAAACTCAAGGGAAGCCAGGGACTGAAGCCAGGTTGGCTGCATGCAAGGGAAATTTCTATCCACTGTGCTATAGCTCCAGTCTCTTCACTCACATTTTTTTGTTTGTTTACTTGTTTTGTTTTCGTTTTTGTGGCCACACCGGCAGCACTCGGGAGTTACACCTGGTTTTGCAATGAGAAATTACTCCTGGAAAGCGTGGGGGACCATACGGGATGCAATGAATCGTACCCAGATGGGCTATATGCAAGGCAAATGTCCTACCTGCTTAGCCCATACTCACGTCTTAAATAAAATTATTTTCTTTTTTTTTTCTTTCTTTATTTTTTTTTTTTGTTTGTTTAGTTTCTGGGCCACACCCAGTGATGCTCAGGTGTTACTCCTGGCTATATGCTCAGAAATCGTTCCTGGCTAGGGAGACCATATGGAATGCTGGGGATAGAACCCAGGTCTGTCTCAAATCGGCCATGTGCAAGACAAATGCCCTACCACTGTGCTATCACTCTGGCCCAATAAAAACTATTTTCTCATACAAAAGATATAGGGGATCAGGACTGAATTTTCATTTTTCTGCAAAGTACATATCTTCTCCTTAGTCTGAGCACCGCAGTCTCAGTTATCCAAGTTTAGGAACCAGCTCCTAGCACTTGATCCAAGTGGGTCTCTACACTTAAACGTAGCTTTAGAGGGGCTGCTGACACTGTGGGGTCCACCCTGTGCAGACACTCACACTTCAGACCTCTACCACTGATATTTTTGGTGGGCAGAAGCAAAGCTGCACATTTTCCTTCCTCTTTTTTAAAAACAAATTTTTGTGGGGGGGTCACACCCGGCAATACTCAGGGGTTACGCCTGTCTCTATACTCAGAAATCACTCCTGGCAGGATCAGGGGACCATGTGGAATGCCAGGATTCGAACCACCATCCTTCTGCATGCAAGGCAAACGTCTTACTCCCATGCTATCTCTCCAGCCCTAAAAAGAATTTTAGGAACCTGAGCATGCCCCAAAGCTGCAGGAGTGCTTTTTGAGTGCAGAGCCAAAAGTAACCCCTGAGTAACAGTTGGGTGTGGGCACATCCCCCAAAAAAAACCCATAAAATTTTTTATTATTTTTTAAACATTGTGGTTTACATAGTTGCTCACAATATGGTTGTTGCTGGCATTCTGTGTCCCAACAATAATCTCAACACCAGTAAAATATTATGCCCCTCCTCGTCCCTGGTTTTCTACCACACCCTACCCCCTCTTGGCAGACATAAAATAATTTCTATTGCTTGTGTACAACTAAGTAATAAAGATACTTATATATATATATATATATATATATATAAAACTTTTGTAAATGACAGTGTGAAAATTGTTATATCTCACAATAGGGTCTGTAAGTCATTGTCAGAGGCTTACTAAGTTGCTTGTTGGTCATTCTGCGTTTTGTGGTTGACTTTAGGAGGCTTCTATGCTATCTCACATTACATTTCTTTATTTTGGAATGGGTCAAACCTGGCAGCACTCAGGGGCTACTCCTGGCTCACGCTCAGAAACCACCCCTGGCAGGCTTGGGGACCATATGAGATCCTGGGATTTGAACCACTGTCCTTCTGTATGCAAGGCAAACACCCTACCGCTGTGCTATATCTCTGACCCCAACATTAAGTTTCTTTCTGCTAGGATGTCAGCATTGAAAAATTTGATGTCACAGCCATATGCTCCAGGAATTCCAGGTTCTGTGGCTGGCATGACTGTGGCTATGGGATATGTCTGTGACTGTTGGAACTTCCAGAATTAGAAAAGGGAAGCAAGAGGCTGCTGCCCTCACTCTGAAAAGACCCAGATTTCTCAGTCCAAATACAGGTGTACCTGGAATATGTTTCTATTGGGCATCTCTGTGAGATCAGCGGTAAAGCTGTGAAGTAGGGTCATTGGCTTGATGGCATTTTATGGGTTATTGGTGCAGTTGTTGAGGCTTTAGCAAGGTGGAGTCTTGGTCCACCTCTCTTCCCAAGAATGCCTCAGTTTTCAACTGCAAGATCAATGTACCGATGATTTCTTTGTAACTTGGCTTATATCTCTTGTGAGAATAAAATGAGTCTATAGAGCTGGGCCTAGGAACTGACATGTCGGCAGCTGTGGGAAGTGTCTGTGGCTACCAGGGCTTCTGGAAGTGTGGAGGAGCAGGAGACAGAGGAGAAACTACATGCATTGACCCTGAGAAGACCCCAGAGTTCTCAAAAGCTGCACTTCTTTTGGGAAGGCGTCACACTCGGCGGCGGCAGCAGCAACAGCAGTGGTGGCACTCAGGGATTACTCCTGGTTTTGTGCTCAGAAATCGCTCATGGAAGGCATGAAGACCATATGGGATGCCAGAATTCGATGGGTTGCTTGCAAGGCAAATGCCCTACCACTTTGTTATCTCTCTGGCCCCCCAAACCGCACATTTTCTATGGTGATACCTTTTCCAATTCTTGGGTCCTCCTTGCCTTGCTTAAAACATAGGGGCTGCTGTAACTGGCTGTTTTCATCCTCGTTCCCCCATTCATTGAGGCAAAGGCTTAAGTAGGCTGAAAGGTCTGGGAGAAGGCCACAGCCCTGGAGGGGGGCGGAGAATCACCCCAACGTTAGTGCTTTGCAAACTCCCAACAAATAAGTCATTTTGGGGGCTGGAGAAATATCATGGAGACAGGGCATTTACCTTGCATGCAGGATGGCAGTTTGAATCCCAGCATCCCATATGGTCCCTCGAGCCTGCCAGGAACGATTTCTGAGCATAGAGCCATGAGTAACCCCTGAGCACTTGCTGGGTGTGTCCCCCCAAAATAACAACTAAAAAAAAAAACACATAGGGGCTCTGCCCTGTTTAGGTATAGGTGAGGCAGATAGCTCAGGGAATTTTGGCAGTGGATTTTGAAAAGTATTAAAGACTAGATGTGGTCTCAGAAGTCGCTGTCTCTGGCATTGGTTATCTGGATTCCCTTGGTGATGTGGCAACTGAGTCCTGAATGATGCCAGCACGTGCAGACAAGTCTGAACCCCTCAGGACAGGAGTAACTCTGGAAGGAACAAAGGTCAAGAGAAAGTAGAAGAAACCATTCAAGATTCAGAACCCCCCTCTCTTGCCAAGGCCCTAATAATGACTCATCTTTATAGGAAGTCCTAGCTGGAACAGTCTGGAAACTCCCTATAAATCCAACTTTTCAGAGTTGAAGTGATAAGACAGCTGGGAGGACATCTGCCTTGTAACTGACCCAGGTTCAATCCTCAGCATTCCATATGGTTCCCAAGCCTCACCAAGAGTGAGCCTTGAGCACAGAGTCAGAAGAAAAGGCTAGCTGAACCTTTTATCTTACTGTGTAAGGGCCTAGACAGCCTAGACCCAAGATGGCGAACCTATGGCACGCTAAGACCTTGCAGCTGGCACGCAGGAAGGTCCGCAATTAAGATATGTGGCACGTGCTGCACAGTTTTTAGATACTAAAATCCCGTTATTGTTTAATTGACGTGCTGGCACTTTTGAGGAAATTTTTTGCTTTTGTGCGGCAGTTTGGGCACTCGGGCTCAAAAAGGTTAGCCATCATTGACTCTAGGCTCACTGAGCTTTATAGTCTTCTGTGTACCTTTCCCATCAAATTTGCTGTGATACTACTGGGCTGACACTACTAGGAAATTTTGAGTTGTCATGTGGCCAAATGGAGCCACACAGTCGATAGATCTGAAATAGTTTGGTGTTGTGGTAGTTTGATGAGATTAAGTCCTGGAACTGGGCTGTTTCTGCCCAAGAGTGTTGGGTGTACCTGTGGGCTGATGTGACTTCAGGTAGAAAGGAGAATCTGTCCCCAACCATTCTGAGAAGTCCCCAGAATTTTCAGCCAGGACCAGACTACCTGGGAAGAATCAGCAGTCATTATCATTTTCTTTTGGAGTTTAGTAGAATAAGTAAATCAATATAATCTCTGAGCACTGTGGGTATGCCCCTTACCCCAAAGAAACAACAATGATTTTTCAAAGCAAGTAAACACAGTCTAGAGTTGCTTAGGGTTACATGATCCCTTTCTTTTGATTTTATGAAAATTCCTATTTCTTTCTCTTTTATATTTCTTTGAACTCTCTTTTAGGTAGGAGTTGAGCCACAACAGGAAGTGCTCAGTGCTTACTCCTGTCTCTGTGCTCAAGGATCACTCTTGGGAAAACTCAGGAGTCCATAGTGGTTCCGGGATCAAACCTAGGCCAGTTGCATGCCAGGCCAGTGCCCTACTCTCTATGCTCTTTCTCTGTCCTTTCCTAAACTATTTTACTGCACTGTCTCCTCCCCCAAATTCTTTTTTGAGTGGGGAGAGAGTGGGCATAGGAAATGCAGGTGGAGGTCAGAAAAGACTTTGACTTTCCTGCAAACACTGACCTCTGCCCACAGTTGTGATCCCAGGGTAAAGGTAAGTGAGTTCTTTTCCCTGGAGCAAATGAACTTCAGGTACAATTGGGGACTAACCTGAGATTCCCCTTCTTAGGCATTTATTGTAGACTTTCACCTCCAACATGATCACGGCACTGCCCCAGGAGACAGAGCTGGGTTAGCGGCAAGGCAGTGGCTTCATATAAACCAACTACTCCTAATCTAGCTCCTCATTGTCAGTGTACCAAGTCATCGCTAAAAGCTGAATCTTAGGTTCTTACTTGAGTGAAGCATAGCAAGCCAGACAGCCTCTAAGAACTGAAGTTTCTCACCTGCTAAAGGCAGAGAAAAGCACTATTTCATGGAGC
>PVKC010053687.1:0-10088 GCA_004027635.1 Crocidura indochinensis | reverse complement strand
CTACAAATACACATAATTTTAATATGGTTATACTCTTACTGATAAGTCAAATGCAAGATGTAAAATCGGAATGGGAGTGCTGTAGGGAGAATGGGATAGATAGTACAGCCAGCAGGGCACTTGCTTTGCATAAGATTCACTGGGTTGGGTATCAGCAATATTCATGGTCCCCACATTGCCACAAGAAGTGATTCCAGACCTCAGAGCTAGGAGTAAGCCCTTTGCAAAGACAGGTATAGTCCCCAAACCAAAACAATAAATAAATAACATTTAAATAGTCTTTATTGTCTCTTATGTCTCTTATTATATCAACAATGGTATTAAAGTTAGAAATGAACTTTTATTTATTAAACAGGAGTAAGAACATAATAACTAATTATTATCTGTAATAAAACTTATTATTTTTTTGTGTGTGGTTTTTGGATCACACCCGGCAGTGCTCAGGGGTTACTCCTGGCTCCATGCTCAGAAATTGCTCCTGGCAGGCACAGGGGGACCATCTGGGGCACCGGGATTCGAACCGATGACCTTTTGCATGAAAGGCAAACGCCTTACCTCCATGCTATCTCCCGGGCCCCAATAAAACTTATTTAATCCAACACTGATTTTTTTTTGTGAGTAAACACTTTCTGTCTAAATAAATGTGTAAATAAATTTGAACCACATGTTGGGTATTTAATTGGATGTTAATTATAATTATATAATCATTAATTACATCAATGTTTATAAAAAATAAACATGACATAAATCTAAAACTCTTACCAATTTAATATAATTGAAATTAAAATGAAGGAAAGAACTAAAATATATTTCATCCTGATACAAAATAATATATTTACAATAAGATTATATTTAATAATAAACCTATTTTAAATATTTTTGTTATGTACGTACTAATATGAGTCATAAATTCAATATAAGAATGAAGCAATATAAAGGAGAGTAGACATTCTTAGAGGTAAGTTTCTATATCAAATTTTATTGATAGTCTGGAAACGTTAATTTTATATTGATTTTATCATTTGATGAATTTCTGGTTTTATATTATGGTTATGTTTTTGTTGCTTTGTTTGTTTTTTTCTTTAGAATGATGTTAAGCGGGGCTGGTGAGTTGGCGCTAGAGGTAAGGTATATGCCTTGTAAGCATTAGCCAAGGAAGGACCACGGTTCGATCCCCCGGCGTCCCATATGGTCCCCCCAAACCAGGAGCAATTTCTGAGCGTTTAGCCAGGAGTAACCCCTGAGCATCAAATGAGTGTGGCCCTCAAAACAAAACAAAAGAATGATGTTAAGCGGTATTTGGAACTTAGTTCAATTCTCAAGGATCACTCCTGGCAGGACTCTGAGAAACCTGTGAGGTGGCAGGGATCTTCTAACACTTTGCTCTACCCAAGGGACTATAGATAGTTCTATTTATGGAATCATTGAGCAAAGTTACTACTAGAATATATCTGGCTTGTGTAGTAAATATTACAGCTTTATTTTTGCTTATACTCTTATTATTTATTTTACTATGAAGAAATTACAAATCCTAAACTGTTAAATTTCCAGTACTACAAATTTCTATTCACATATGCCTCATAATACAGATGAGAAGAGTGAAATAAAATAGAATAGACTCTAAAAAAACACTTTTTATTTTGTTTTTTGGGTCACACCTGGTGACGCTAATGGGTTACTCCTGGTTATATGCTCGCTCCTGGTTTGGGGGATTATAGGGGATGCCGGGGGATTGAACCATGGTCCATTCTAGGTTAGGGAGTGTAAAGGCTTTACCACTTGCACCACCGCTCCAGTCCAGTATAAAAATATTTTAAAGTTAATAAATTAGGTGTTAAGTAAAATAATTATTACTAACTTTAAAAAAAGTTAACTTTAAAAAAAATAGACCAGATATGCTGAAGATTATTTAATATGCATGTATACTTTCTTAATGGAACACATGTTACAAACACAAGAACAAGTATTTTAAATTTGTGCATTAGAATTCATAACAAAACATTGCACTTTTTGTTCTTCTATGAAAAGCAGAGTGAGAAAAGCTTACTTATATAAACTTCAAATTTCCACAACATGGCTTTTAATATAATTTGTCTAAGAAGGCCTAATCATATTTTACTTAGCCTTTTACAAAAGTAAACATAGAGTTTATGCTCAAATAAATATGAAATTTTATATTGAATATAATTTAGCATTATAAAACTTCTTAGTAGTTGATAAGATGTGAACTACATTTCTAAAAATGTTTTTATAGTTTAGAAGATATATTTTCTTTATCTGTTTACTCATATATTTATTGAAATAGCTATAAAATTGAGACAAAAATAATTAGTTTTATTGCTTCTTGGCCTTTTGGCTAATATCAAGTGGGCATTATTAGAAATGGATGTCATCTGGGGCCTCAATGATAGTACAGGCATATGATGTTCACCTTGCAAATAGTCAAATTATATCCCTTACATCCCATATGGTTCCTGAGCCTGCCAGGAATGACTTTTGAGTACAGAGCCAGGAGTAACCCCCTGCGCACTGCTGAGTGTGCCTCCCCCAAAAGAATGTTATTTATAAAGCAATATTTCACCATTAAATGTCCAAATAATTTGATAGTGTAGTTTCTTTGTATATTTTATTATGTTTCTTTGAAAACAATTTTTGTATTATCAGAATAATTATAACTGATAATTTATTTGGAATTGTGTGCTTTTCTTTTTTGGTTGTTGTTTGTTTTTTTGGAACACACTGGTGACACTCAGGAGTTACTCCTGGCTATGTGCTCAGAAGTCACTCCTGGCGTGGGGGACCATATGGGACACCGGGGATCAAATCTATGTCCATCCTGGACATAGATGCAAGGCAAACACCCTACCGCTGTGCTATTGCTCCAACCCCTGCTTTATATTTTAATTGATATAATTTATATTACATGTATATATCTATATATATAGATATATAAAAGACATTTTACTAAAACAAAGATAAATGAGAAGTGTATTATCCTAACGGCTCACTGAATTTTTATCCAGAGCTTCTTTCTTGTGGAGAATTTGCATGTTAATTAATCACTGATGTTCAATTAGTCAAATGAACTAAATGTATAGATTCTGTTAAAAAATGCTCACCTAAATTGATACTTATAGCCTCTAGATCAATTCCTCCCAATATTTTTTCTTTTCTTCCACTTCTTTTTCCAACATAACCATGGAACTTGAATCATCTTGCCTCCCTCATAAATTGAGGGGGATAAAATAGTTAGTACCAGGAGGAACCAAAAAAATGATCAGACTTAGGCACCAAACCCAAAGTCACTGACACTAGGATCAATACCTAATCTACAACAAGCTATACACAAAGGAGACCTGTTACACTAGCAGTCCCTGGTCTAAAGGGGGAAGTTATGGGTTACATGCTGGGAACAGTGGTGGGACAGGGGTGAGGGAAGATAACACTGGTGGTGGGAAAGAGTCTAATTCATTGCCAGTACGTACCTTAAATATTACTGTGAAAGACTTGTAATTCGCTTTGACCACAATAAAAATATTTTAAAAATGCCTTTCTTCTAAATCAAATTAACCTTTATACATGACAATTACTATGAAATAAAATTTGAATTCTATATAAAGTGAAATAATAGTTCCTATGAAATATATTAAAGAATTTCTTGTGGCAAATGTGTAAGCCAATTTAATCACTGGTGTTCAATTAGTCAAATGAACTAACTGGATATGTTCTGTTAAAAAAATGCCTTTCTGTGGTCGGAGCAGTGGCACAAGCAGTAGGGCATTTGTCTTGCTATGCCCTGACCTAGGATGGACCATGGCTTGTCCTGCGTCCTATACAGTCCCCCAAGTCAGGAGCGTTTTCTGAGTGCATAGCAGGAGTAAACCCTGAGCATCAACGGAAGTGGTCCAACCCCTCCAAAAAATGCCTTTCTTCTAAATCAAATTAACCTGTTTACATCCCAAGTAATATTAACTAAAAATTGAATTTTGCATAGAATAGAAAAATAACTCCTATGAAATATATCAATGTAAGAAGCTAGACCGGGACTTAAATCACAGAACTGGAGGAAGATGGTTTGTGTGCAGAGACTGGGGCTCAGTTCTTATCCCCTAATACACTCTCTGCATTGCCAAAAATGAACCCCAACAAGCTGTGTTCTTAAACTAACCTCTGAACAATCCCTCCAACTCTAGCAATTCCCCTCAAAAAAGGTTAACTTGACTAAGTTTTTAAAAAGTTTAACTATGCATTTTAAGTTTTAACATATTAGCTGCTTTAAAATGTCAAATACCTTTAGATACTTCATGTTGTCTCTTAACAGTTTTTTTCCTAATGTATCACTATATTATATGAATAATTTTATTATAATGATTCTTCAAATTATCTCTAGAACTATTACATTAGTAAGAAAATAAATGAGCAGGAAGCTGTCACTATTTTTAAAATATGTATAAGTGATATCAATTAAGTTGTAGCATAAATCTCATATATCACTGACATTTATCTAGCAGTTTATCCAACCTATCTACTCAACTCTCTTTAGTCAGTGAAAGAATTATTATGCATGTGACTTTTACCTGAGAAATGACAATAATATTTAAAAAAATACAAGAAATCTTTTAACTACTGAAGTTGCTATCTAGCTTCTAAATAAAAGCAAGCAGTCATCATTGTATCATACACAAATATAAATAATTTGTGGAGATTTTGTTAGGGGGCTTTATTTATTTTTTTTGCTTTAACTGACATTTTAAAATCTTGTGTGTGTGTGTGTTTGTGTGTGTGTGTGGTTTTTGGGTCACACCCGGCAGTGCTCAGGGGTTACTCCTGGCTCCATGCTCAGAAATTGCTCCTGGCAGGCACGGGGGACCATATGGGGCACCGGGATTCGAACCGATGACCTTTTGCATGAAAGGCAAACGCCTTACCTCCATGCTATCTCCCGGGCCCCTAAAATCTTGATAATTTGTTATTGTATGCATGTACAAGAGATACAGAGTGAGATATGGTGCTTTGAGATGACTATTCTTAGAAGATAGACTATGCAGGATTTATAAGTGGATATTAGCAACACTGGTCTATTATTACAATATTTATCCTCAAGGTTTTTAAAGTTGCCCTACATCAGCATTAATGTGAAATATTTTTATAGTCCTTTGTCAATAAAATTAGCACTAACATGGCTTTCTAATGTGTACTTAAGGAAATATTTTTCCAAGTCAGCAAGAGCATGTAATGATATGTTTAGAAATCAACTAAAATTATTATGCCTGCCAAAGTTCTTTTTAAAATATGCAGAAATAAAATAAAAACAAATCAGGATTTAGCTGTTAAAACTTCAATACTACATTCAAATTCAGTGAAAATAATGAGATCTAGCTGTCATGGGAAAAAAATTTCACTTGCAATATTATTGATTTTTCAATGCCCATATGGGATTGTAATTTATGGATGTAGTTAAATCATCTCAGTAAAGTTTAAATTTTGTGCAATGATTTGTGTGCATTTGAACAATTTTGGTCTATGTGAACTTTGCAATAGAAATATGATTCACTGTTCAAAAGATGAAAGGCTTGAGTTCATTATTTTTTAGCATCTCTTCATTCATTATTGCATCTGTAGACCTAAATAAAAAACATATAAACACTAAGATAAAAATGTTATTTTATGTTCTTTCATTTATTGTTCAAGAATATGACTTTGATAAGAATATTTCAGGTTTTGATCTTTGCAATTTATAGGACAAAAATGCTTCATGCAAAAGTATTTTAGAAGTTTTATTATTTAATTGTGTAGGCTTAAAAGAAGCTATTTTAAGTAAGCTCAAAATAATTAGTATTACTTAGGATGGAGCAAATATGCAGCTGGTTATGTTGCAGCATACTAAACTATTCATATAGAAATGCTGACAGAGACAAATGCAATTTCTTAGTACCATATTGACCATTTGATGTGTGCCATAAGTAAATTTATTGAAAAGGTACTTTAGACCTAGCAAATGTTAGTAAAGTCTCTCAACATAAATTTAAAAATGTCTCCCATAAAATACATTATGTTTAAATTATTTTTCTTCAGGCTATGTATAACCAATTGATACTTAAAATAACATATATTTTATTAATTATTTCATATAAGTTAAAGTTTTATATTTATTTCTATTCACACAATACTTATATCTGAGTAAGCATTTCATTTAATTTTTGTGTATCCCATTTTAAAAGCTGACTCCTTTGGGGCTCAGAAACATTTCATGTGTTGGTAACACATGCTTTGCATAAGCATAGACATGAATTTGATTGCAAGAACTATATGACCCACTAAGAATTGAGTATGAGCATTTGTGGTTTGCACTTCTGGACCCAAGAAACACTTCATAAAGGGGCTCTGATATTAATTTTTTAGACCTTTTTTGCCAAAGATATCTGGAGTATTCTTCAGGTTCTCTGAATGTTATTCAGAAGGTCAACAATGCCCTCAAAGTGAATCAATTGTTCCTGCAGACTGAGAAATTTTAATAAAGTATCTAGATAGATAGAATAATGCCTTGAGTAGAATCTACAAAGCTGGAGAAAATGATATATGGTCATTTCTTAAACATTGATTTTGAAGGATCAAGGTAATTCAAAATAGAGAAGCTAAAAGACCAGACATAATATAAACTCAGTTTTTAAAGTTATGTACCTATTTTTTCTTTTTATTTAAGGAAATGATTATCATCTTTTTCAATCAATTACAGTCAATGTTCATATACAACTGCAGGAGTATAAACTCCTAATAGGTCTTTATTAACTAGCATGTTTATATTGCTCAGTGATGGTCATATGGCCAACTTAACTGCTCTTTGGATGACCAAAATTATTGGACTCTCAGTTCATCAAATTACAGCTGAATCTCAGTACACCAATGAAAACAATTTTTTGGGGGGCCACACCCAGCGGTGCTCATGGGTTACTCCTGGCTGTCTGCTCAGAAATAGCTCCTGGCAGGCACGGGGGACCATATGGGACACCGGGATTCGAACCAACCACCTTTGGTCCTGCAGGAATCGGCTGCTTGCAAGGCAAACGCCCCTGTGCTATCTCTCCGGGCCCGAAAACAATTTTTTTAAATGTAAACTTTATATAACTTTTCTTTTCTCAAATTTCTTTAACTGTGTTATTTCACACTAAATTAACACTCTAATTATATTCTATGACCTCTGGGTCTCATAAAATATATATTCCTTCAAATAAGCCTATCTAACCAAATACTTGCTAGTTCCTTGCTTTATCTTTTGTTCTTTGTAAAATTCTACTTGTATAATCCATTAGGAGTTGTTCTCTGTTTCTATTCTCTTAGACTTTTATCAGTTGGTGCCTAATGCAATGATCAGCATATCAAAAACATCCTGCAAAAATCCTTTGGTGAAAATGACTTTGAATAAGATTTTGTCTATCATATTCATCATCACTAACATTTTACATAACCTAGCTTATGTGACTAGGGTTTTTAAATCATCTATTCAAAGTTAAATTATGATTTTTACTTTCTTCACAAGAAAAGTCTGAAAATTTGACATTGCCTGATATACTGTATGCAACTCGTTTATTCAATGAAATTGTGAATGGCACTAAAATGATAGCCACTCAGCTGTAATTTAGTATAAGTGACAATAATTATAACAAAGCTCTCTACTCTAATAAAACTTCTAATTTAACTAACAGATAAGAGACAGTAAATTTTATAAGTAATAAAAGAATTCAGGTGCAGTTGCTTATAAAATAACAAATGCCAAAGATAATTTTTAAAAAAGCAAACATCTATTAAATAATGATAAATGATATTTAATTACTTGAAACAAAGGAATGCAATCATCTGTTTCTATCTATATGTATATACACATATATATGTGTGTATATATGTATATATATATATATATCCAAGTAAGCTTAATTAAAGAAGAAAATACAAATTAATCATTAAGATGTGTGCTGGAAAAAAGAAAAATAACTCATTTCTTAAACTAACTCAGTTATGCTCTAAAGCAAATTGTTTTCTCATAGAATGATTTTTCAAATGTCACATTCTCTAGACAAATATTTGATGTACATAATGCATGATCATCTAAATATAAAGTACAGTTTTAAAAAAGAATATGCTTGTTCAGCATCTGAAACTAAACATTTATAATAGGTGGTATTTGTCTAGAATTGCAGAAAATTTAGTATTCATAGTCTTTTATTCAATGCCTTATTGAGAACTACAGTGCTTGGTACTACCAGGTTTACACCTGAAAATGCTGGTGTAGAGAATTCCGTATTGGGTCCTGAAGCTTGTTCTCACATATGCAAGGAATGCATTTCAACTTACTTGAGTGATCTCCTTGACTTGGAAATAATCCATATCTGTACTCTAAATGGTATCTTAAGACTTATCATTGTTTATTTTCCATATCTAGCCATTTAAAATGATATTTTCTAACATAGGTAATCATGTTGAATACAAGGGAAAAACTGACCAATCCAGAGGTTGGCGATATTATTGGTGCAATTGAGAAGCACATTGAGGACACTGACTCATATTTTTCTTTAAAGAGGAACATTCAGCCAAAGTTTAAAAATCTATGTTGTAAAGTGTCATTTTTTAATATGGAGTTATTAAAAATAGACAGTGATAACCCGTTATCAATAGCTGTCAGCACATTAGAGAGAGTACTCCAAATACTTTTGAAGGTCAACTATGTTAGGAAAATATAAAATTTTACTTAGATATTATGTTATATTGCAGAACTACACTTGAAGTCTTAGAAGTTATGCATGCTTTTAAAAGAAATTTCAAATTTGTTGCTCTAGTTAGAAAAATTGAATCATGTAGAAATACGTATACATATATAATTCCATGGCAAAGCTGCATGTTTTCATATTCTACTCACCATGTTTTAGTTTAATCTTTTGGGCACAAAATCAAAATTAAATACATATCAAGTAAATAAATTTAATTTATTTAAGGTAAGGAATAATTATACTATTTGACAATAGCAAAAAAATAATAATGTGAGGGAGCCGGGAGGTGGCGCAGGAGGTAAGGTGCCTGCTGCCTTGCCTGAGCTAGCCTAGGACAGACCACGGTTTGATCCCCCAGTTCCCATATGGTCCTCCGTGCCTGCCAGGGGCGACTTCTGAGTGCATAGCCAGGAGTAACCCCTGAGCGTCACTGGGTGTGGCCCAAAAAACCAAAAAAAAATAATAATAATAATGTGATTAAAATTGTGAACACTATTTACATATTGGGCTTATCTTTTGCAAGGTAACTTACCTGGCATGAAGTCTAACTGAATTTGCTCCCCAGGCCCATCTATAGTTCCTGAACCCTTCCAGAAATTATCCCTGAGTGTAGAAACTGGATTAAGATCAAAGCTGTAATTAGATATATTCTTAAAACTTTGCAAAGAGAGCAGAATTTATGTTGCTCTACCACATACAGTAATGGCAATGATATTAACACACTTGATGAAGAGATTGAGGGGAAATTATTAGACGTCATACATTCGACAAATGTGTTAAAGGGCCTCTAGCCTCACATCTCCCAAAATAAAATGTTTATAACATATACTGTGGTGATGGTTTTATTCATACATATTCATATTTAATCTAGTCAAGTTGATTCATTAAACATGTAAATGTTGGTACATCAATCACGTGATCACTTTTTTAATAACAATTTTTATTTTAAACATAGTGGCTTACATATTGTTGACAATAATATTTTAGGTACATGTTAACATAAAATCAGGGGAATTCCCTTCACCAAATTGTCTTCCCTCTGCCTCTCTTCCCATTGTACCTCACATGTCTTCCTCCCTCACCCCCGGGGTTGCCAGGTTAAGTGGTCCCCTTTGTGCCTAGCTAACTACTTGGTGGTCCTACACCTGTTTATTCTTGGTACTTCCCTTATACCTCCCTCCCCCAATTGGGATGCGAGACTAGTTAGTTCAAGTCATGTGGTTTTGTTTGAAGAGGAGAAAAGTAACCTGGAGAAGAGAAAGAAAAAAAAGAAAAAAGAAAAATGTCAAATACTCCAGAAATGGACGGAGACCTTCTAGAGGGTTT
>PVKC010053686.1:0-10086 GCA_004027635.1 Crocidura indochinensis | reverse complement strand
CCCTAATTGCCTTTTGTCTATTGAGCAGGCTCACTAGAACACTCTTCTTGGTCCAACCAGATCTGATTTATCCTCCAGAGCCCATTTTTGGAAGTCATTAGTAAAGTCAGCCAATGAAGAATTATCCAGCGTTTTCATCTCAGATTGATCTCTAAAGTGCTATGAACCTGTAGATGAGTATGCTCATCTACACAACAGTCGGGGCTATGGGTCTCTTCTCAGTGGGTTGCAATAAAGAGAAGAGGAATTAATACATGTAAGATCTGATCTTCCTCCCACTGGAAAAGAAACTGATGTTGTTGGTGGAGGCAGAGGCATTGGTGCGCCCCCTCTCATGGGCCAGCCTAATGCTGCCCTTGCTTTTGGTTCCCTCCTTCCTCTTCCATCTGAACTGAACTCAAGGTTTAGGAGAGAGCATAAACAGTTCTGAGCTTTTCACAATGGTACAATCTATACTGGACTGGCACAAATCCAATCCCCTTCTCTGACCCTTTTGATAGCTGTTGGAAAGAATCCCACCTCCACCCACTGTAGACTGTGCATGAGGACATGCACCACTTTACCTCTCTTATCTTGGATGTGTTCTGGGAAGTTGTCTTGTGCTGAACACCAAGTAGTCCTATGAAGATTTATTTCTTTTGTTTGGTTTTGGTTTGGTTTGGGGGCCCACACAGCTATTCTCAGTCACCATTTCAGGTGGGCCTGGGGAATCATATAGGAGATCAAACCAGCAAGACAAACACCCTACCATCTCTACTATTGCTCCAGTCCTTAAGGATTTATTTCTTATTATCTTCTTTGATTGCCTTTTAGGGTTCACTAGCCAGTGTTCACTAGCCCTTAAATGTGACTGCTATTCAGTCAGATCCAGGGGTGAGGAGATTGGAACCTGGGCAAGAACCATCTGGCTTTTGCATGAGGCAGAGCCAAAGGCATCATCTGTGGTCCTGGGTCATTGACTCTCTGTTTTATGATGGTGGCCTCTAGTTCTCTGCATTACAGCATCTCTTCTGCACAAAGAAGGCATCAGGTCCCACAGCCCAGGCTTCAGTGGTCTTCACCTGCTTCTAGGCAGCATAGTTCATGATCCTAGTATAGGTTGTAAGTTGAATTAGCAAGATCCAAATGTTTTCTCTGTCTCGAGTAAATGCCTGTGCTTCTAAACTAGAGCTCACAATGTTCCCTTCATCAGAGATGTATTAAATGATCTAATACATGTTCTCCCTGAAAACAGTACTGGGCATGTGGAAATATCAATTCATTAGCACCACCTATTATTGAGCCAGTTACTTCTTCCTTCTGATTGCTCCTAGTGCCATGTCCTATCACCTAAATAGTTCCTGTCACTAAGTCAGATCTGAAGGGTTAACTATCCATTCACAAGAATCTGTGTTTAAATCCAAGTCTTTCCATCATCCTGTGCAAGTTTAGACAATTTATTTGACCTCTCTGAGTTTGACATTTTTAGCTCTAAAATGGAAATAAAAATGCATATCCATCTACTAAAAATGGGTCACATTCATTTCAGTTCCCTAAGGTATATTAATAGGTAAGTGACATAATAATGCATAGACTATTGACCCAGTCTAGTAAAGCTCATGAGCTGGTGAGGACTGTAGAAGTAAACAGATAATGATGGACAGTGGGACAGGTAGAGTGACAAAGCCCTGGAGTGTTTTTCCCAAGCCAGGTGGGTTATCATTGATGCAGCAGGCGAAGGCCCATGAAGCCTTGGCAGAATAGGCCTCAGGCAGGCTCTGAAGAGCAGTTGTTATTTAGCCACATATAAAAGGAAAGAAATTCTCTGGGTGCTAAGAACTGTGGCTTAGATGGTTCTAAGGAGGAAATAATGCAAGAAAGAGGCAAGAGATAGAAATGATTGGTAGAGGCACAAATAGGTTCACAGTCAGTCTTTTAAGAGCCTTGACTATTGTGGGTTTCCTGTAGCAGTGGTGCAGTGTAATTTAAGGAGTAAAGGGAAGAAGAATATATGGGAATAAATGGAAGGGGTAAAGGAGGAAGAAGGAAAGGAGAAGAAGGGAGATTATAAATATACACTTAACTTGGAAAATCCCATGAATCATGAAAAATTAAAGCAAAGTTGTTATTCCTACTTAACACCTAACCAAAGATAATATATTACATGTATATAGTATAGTACATATAGCTAATATTATAAGTATATATCTCACATATATTTATGTACAGATATACCTAATAGATATTTGGAGTTCTAGTTTTTGCCCTGATAGGACCATATTTTCAACATATGAGTAAAACTTGTTTTTCCTCATTTGAAGTCATATATCTTTTCCAATCCTGCAATGTTTTGTTTTAACCTCATTAACTTTATATAGCCTGAAAATTTCCTTTTTATATTGTCTTTTTCTAGTGATTTATTAAGGGCTTTTTATCTAGAAAGAACATTGACATTTCAACAGTCATAGGAAAGTGTTTTGATGTTTCAATGTGATCCTAAGAATGACTAGATAGAGCCCATGTTTTGGGACCTATGTGGACACAGTAGAAGGATGAAAATATCAGGAAGGTTGTGTATAAATAGACTGCAGTCAGTAGTAACAGGTGCTGGTTAGAGGTAAGAAAGAATAGAGGTGGTGATAATTCTCAAGCACCTAATAAATTGAGGAGGTGTCTCCTATTGGATGCAAAGACAAAAAGCAAAAAAGTGACTCTGACAGAAATAGTAGCTAATGATGTCACCCAAACAGTGTGACCTGAACTATGTTAAGTGCCAGGCAATGTGTACCATCTTTGAAAGTGAGTTTGCAATCTTAAAATTCTACCTCTGATTTATAGCAAAGTAATTAGAGGCACAGAGATGTTCCATAACATTTTATGGTTCCATAACAGCTCATGGTTCATCAGCTGACGTTGGAAGGCTGCATGAACTTGAACTCCATTATGTGTAGGTTCTTGTCTCTGTAGCATCACTGGATGTCCAGCACTTGCTTCCAGCATGTGTTTATGTTTGCATCTCAGTCCAATGTTCTCTTTCTGATTACTCCCTGATCTATTCAAAAGAATATCTTTTAAGGAATAAATCTCCAGGTGACCTGAATTCTGTTTCTGGACAGATGTGTCCACAGTTCTAGTGAGATTGATGGTTGGCCAACAGGGTATGTTGGGACCTTTGGGCTAGAAGGTTTCCTTTCTTCCTACTACTTTCTTTCTACTGTCTTTCTACTTCTTTCTACTGTCCTCAGAAAGGAGGCTGAATGCACTGAAAAATTATCTGCATATAAATTTCAAAGATCCAAAAAAAGAGATTCACTGATCTAAATAAGGAAGGGTATTTTTTCCTCGGATAGCCAGAGTTTTAAAAACATGCAAATTTAATAATGACTTGCAATTTGCTATGTATAATCCTTGGTGAATTTACTATCAGGCAGGTCATGATTATACATAAGGTGACAAACTTAGGATCAGTCAGTCCTCCTCTGTGTACACCACACTGGTTCAGCAAGATCAAACCTTCTCTGTAGTTCCATCTTTAGGTTCATATATAGAGAGATCATTCATTCTTGCTGTCATTATAATGAAACTAAAAAATCAAATATGTATGTTGCTTGAAGCTTGCAGCCTGGAGCTCCACAACTATAAATAATGTAAATTCTATTTTAAAGATGATAAAAAATTGAGGCTCAAGGGAAAGTAGCTGATAAAGATCTTGCTACTTGGTTTACAATTTGCATGTTAGTTGCATCTTCCAAAAAACAAGGCTCTCTGGACTCCTTTCAGAATCTCTTTGATCAACCTGCCAGTTATAACCTAAAATGAACAAATGTGACCAAGACTCTGCCACCCATCACTTCTCTCTGAGTGGCTAGTGCCACTCACAGAATTCCCACAAGGATGCAGGATAAATCTGTGTACAAAAAAGACACAGACTACACATTCTCTTGTATGAGTTCTTGGGAGGCAGGGCACAAGAAAGTTAAACAAGAAGGGAATATAGATGAGGATATCAGTAAGTGACATGATGACAAATGAAGCAGGGGACCAACAGGGCTACTCTTCCAGCCATAGACTCTGAAGAAGAATGATGAGAGCAGAAGGTGAAATTTAGAACTAGCCTTGAGACAGACATTTCCTGGGAACTGCAGGAAGGCTGGAGTTCTGGGGCAGAGAGATCGGAGAGATAGGCAGGCCTAATCCAGTCTGGCCTTAAGAGTAAAATTTTATGCACAGGCAGTGAAGACCTGGGATGGCTCATTCCCAGAACACAACAGGGCTTTCTTGGACAGTTTCATTCTGAGAAACTTATAGGACTACATGAGCATGTGCTTCCTCACTAGACATATCTCTGTGACCACTTCCCTAAGGCCCTGATCAGCCCAACACTGATCCGGCATAGGAGTTTTTCAAATATTTACTAGGCAAAGAGAAGGAGGAGACCTTAGATAGTGGAGGAAGGTGGGAATTTTGTTGGGAGAGTGTAAAAAGGGAGGGAGGGAGGATCCTTGTGTGTGTGAATATGGCTTCAGGCCCCAGACTGAAGCTCTGGAAGAACACACATTCAGAAAGAGAGAGACAGCCAACCCTGGGTCAGGGCAGCTCATTTCAGTCCCAGCAGGGAGCACCTTCATGTACCAGCTGCCTATTAAGGAATGAACCATCCCAGTAGCCAAAGGCATTCAAGCCCAAGGAAAAACAGGCTCCTGACCTAGGAGTTAAGTATAATGCTCTGAGTATATAACATGGCTTCCCTGTCCTATGTATGGGGCAACATCTTTTATTCTCTCCTCCTCTGCCTTGTGCAGAGACAATCTGCATGCAAGTCCTTTGAGGCACTTCTTCCCATTCTTCTAGCCCCTTTCTTGGGCAAAAGTTGCTGTCTTGTGTTGACTACACTTCTCCTTTATAACACCTCTCATCTTTTACTTCATACCTTAAAGGAGATTTGTTAAGCTTCTCTCTGGGTAGCCTTCTCTGCTTCCTTCTGGCCAGTGGATGTGAGTTTCCAAGCTACATACAACCTTCTGCAAGGATTTAAATCTCTGGAAGGAGTCATAAATATGCTCAATGCTTCTTATCAAAGAATCTATTGGCAGAATGAATTTACAACACACACATCAGCCACATTATCTGGGTCACGGCTTAGAGGTTTGGATGAATGAATGGTGAGTCCGAGTTGAGGATGGGGATTGGGTTCTACCAACCATGGTGCTCAAGAAGAAGGTAGAAAGGAGACACATTTGAGGGTACTTTTGTGCCTGACATATTCCATGTGCTAATTATTTAAATCTACAAGTGTCAAATGGGCTAAAAATTCTCTTGTCTCTTTGAACCAGATAAGGAAAATGAAATACAAAACATTCTGCAGGCCTGTGGAACCCTTGAAGCAGAGGGTCCTACCAAGCTTGGAGAATGGGTGGGGGCTTAAATTTTTGGCAAACTTTTAGCCGACTTACAAACCCTGCAGATACATAAGCACCCCTCATCTTCTTCCTTACCTTCACCCCTCAGTCCTGCTTACCAACATTACAGAAAGCTAGACTCCAAAGGTACTGATTAGAGTACAAATATCTGGTTCCAGACTCTGAAGAATGAGGACGGTGATCAGGGAAGTCTCAAAAGATTCTAGCCTGGGACACTTGTGGCCACAGTTTTTGTGGAAACCAAATTTGAATACATCTCAAGATGGCTCCATAATGTTGTGAGTGTGCATGTTGGGGCTGGACATGGGGATGGGGCTCACTGATACCCTAAGGGGTTTCAATACCTTGTGGATTTGTAGGTCTTGTTGGTTTGTTCTAAGGACTGGTACAAACTTTAGTGACTTGATTGCCTATATGTTGGATTTAGTGGACTCTGTGGGTGTATGTTCACTTTCTTTCCAATAGACTTAGATGGGTAAAAAATCACTAAATGATGCCTCTCCTTTACAATAGACACAAAAAAAAACCGTGTCAAGTTTTTGACACCTAGATGATCCTGAGGTTGCAGGTGTTAGCCACACAGTAGCTGCACATAGGCATCTGGAAAGTCCTGGATTTACTCTACTGCTACCTCCAGAAACAAACCTTGCACCCTGGGAACTCTGCTCTTTTCCCTGTGTCACCCCCACAGAAGGCCACTAGTAACAGAACCCAGAATAGCTCTGGTTTCCTACTATTCTGCAACATCCCCATCATGGGATACTCAGAAATGATGGATGAACCTTGAAATACACTTGTCCATTCACAGGAGTCTTGCTGCCTGGAACTAGGCAGCCATCCTGGGATACAGACTAAGACAATCATTTTGGTACCTAGGGCCCAGCTGGTAGATCAGGTGAGAAGGAAGTGGGAGTAACCACTGCAGGGCTACAGAGACAGAACAGTAAATGTGATGTCTGAAGAATATGGCCCTTGAAGTTAGTTTCTGCTTTGGGAAAACCACCAGGCTTTGGTTGAGTGCAATTTTGATATAATTCTTGTATGGAAAGCCTTCACTTGAGTAAATAGAAAAATATAGCCAAATGGTCCCAGTTATCTTAAATGATACCAGGATGCAGGAAAGTATGAAGCTCCCTACTTCTTTCATCTCCTTTAGAGAAGTGACCATCTGATGCCTGTAGAATAGAAAGCACAGCAAGTCTGAAGAGAGTTCAGTATAAGTTGGAGCATATGCTTTGCAGGCAGGAGACCTGGGTTCAGTTCCAAATACTACTTGACTCCAAAGCACTGCTAAGAATGACTTCCACCCACCGAGCCAACTGTAGCCCATGAACAGCACTGGATGTAGCCCAAAACAAGTTGCATTCTAAATAAATAGAAGCACAGTGCAGATATAGGAGTACTTTGCTCTCAGCAAGATTTGGACCTCACTCAAGCCATTGAAATACTTTCTCCCAACTTCTTTTTTTTGTAGTTTTTTTTAAATAATATTTTATTTAAACACCTTGATTACAAACATGATTGTGTTTGGGTTTCTGTCATGTAAAGAACATCCGCCATCACTAGTGCAACATTCCCATCATCAATGTTCCAAATCTCCCTCCTCCCCACCCCACTCCCTGCCTGTACTCTAGACAAGCTTTCTATTTCCCTCATAAATTCTCATTGTTAGGAAGTTCTCAATGTAGTTATTTCTCTAACTGCACTCATAACTCTATGTGGTGAGCTTCATGTCATGACCTGTACCTACCAGCCCTCATCTCTCTTGTCTCTGAGATTCTGCTAAAAATGTCTTTCATTTTTTTTAAACCCATAGATGAGTGAGACTATTCTACATCTTTCCCTCTCCCTCTGACTTATTTCATTCAGCATAATAGATTCCATGTACATCCATGTATAGGAAAATTTCATGACTTCATCTCTCCTTACAGCTGCTTAGCTGCTTGTGTATATGTACCACAGTTTCTTTAGCCACTCAACTGTTAAAGGGCATCTTGGCTGTTTCCAGAGTCTGGCTATTGTAAATAACGCTGCAATGAATATAGGTGTAAGGAAGGGATTTTCGTATTGTATTTTTGTGTTCCTAGGGTATATTCCTAGGAGTGGTATAACTGGATCATATGTGCTCCCAACTTCTTAAAGAAGATGAACACCACTGGGTGTTCACTCCCTGAGAGGTGCTACATTGCATGTAGTGCATGATGAATAAGAACTTTAGGTGCCTGAGGTATGAGTACCTACACAGTTGTTTTTTTGGTGTAGTAATTTTTATTGTTGATGTTGTTGTTGTTGTTTAGGTTTGTTTTGGGGGGAGGGTTATTGGAGCGATTGACAATCTCCAACCTCTTTAACCCAATTCTTCATTTTATTGTGAGGATTACCTAAGTCAGGAGAACTGGGGAAACCTGTAAATTTTTGGTGAATGGGCTTCCTTCCTTCATCCCAGCTCTAGAAGGGGAATCTTTGAGCCTTGAGATCCATTTAAGAGAGATCCTAACAGATTCTGATCTATCATTTCCTCACAGAAGTGGTCAACCAGAAAGCCGTGTATTTCTTCAACCTGACTTCTATACAGGACTCAGAAATGATCCTCACAGCCACATTCCACTTCTACTCAGACCCCCAGTCGCCCCGGGCACGTGAAGCAACCTGCAAGCAGCGGGCCAAGAATGCATCCTGCCGCCTGAATCCCCCTGGCTCGCCCTTACGCCAACACCTGCTCTTCCACAGCCTTTCTCGGAACACAGCCTCACAGGGGCTACTTCGGGGGGCCGTGGCTCTGGTGCCTCCACTGCAGGGCCTGTGGCAGGCCAAGGACATCTCTACCATTGTGAAGGCTGCCCGCCAGGATGGTGAGCTGCTCCTCTCTGCTCACCTGGATTCTGGAGAGAAAAGCCTGGGGTTACCTAGGACCAGTCTTCTTGCACCCTACATCCTCATCTATGCCAATGACTTGGCCATCTCAGAACCCAATAGTGTGGCAGTGACACTACAGAGATACGACCCCTTCCAGACTGGAGATCCAGACTCTAGTGCAGCCCCTAACAGCTCAATAGACCCCCGAGTGCGCCGAGCTACAGAGGCCAATGGGCCCATTCAGAACAATGAACTGCCAGGGTTGGATGAGAAACCAGCCCATGAGCCCCATCCTCAACAGTACCACAAACATGAACTCTGGCCCAGTCCATTCCGAGCACTGAAGTCCCGGCCTGGCCGCAAGGACCGCAGAAAGAAGGGTCAGGAGGAGTTTTTGGCCTCCACGCCAGTACTGAACTTTGATGAGAAAACCATGCAGAAGGCCCGGAAGAAGCAGTGGAATGAGCCACGGGTCTGCTCGAGGCGGTATCTGAAGGTGGACTTCACAGACATTGGGTGGAATGAGTGGATCATCTCGCCCAAGTCCTTTGATGCCTACTACTGTGCTGGAGCCTGCGAATTCCCCATGCCCAAGGTATTTAAGTAATGAGTCCGAATCCTGCGGACTTGCTTCATGTTTGTTGGACTTGTCCCTCTAAGATAGGTCTCTTGATACCTTCCATCTGGGTGGGCAGGAGTGGGATGGGACACTGAGTCCTCAACCTTGCAGCCTGGGGAATTGATGTGATTTCATTGCATTTTTGACCACCATGAGTTTGTTGAACTTTAAAGTAGAACATGTCTTCTTTTTGAAAGGAAAATCCGCATAACAAACTTGTAGAGAGGCCAAAAAGACATTATCCTCTGGAACAAGACAAGTTCTCCCAAGTCCCCTCCTCCTACCAGGAAACTCTTGTTTCTTTTGTTATTGTGAACTTGGCTGTATTGTTTCTGTTACTAGAACAAATATTGGATTCATGGCTTTCCAATATGGTATTACCTCTTTCTTCTTTCCTCCCCCCTCACTCAAAGGCAGAGGGTACTTATGGTGCCACAGCTGTCAGGACACACAACTTGAGTTTTTCATTAATTGTACTGGTACTGGGGTTTCCATTCACACCTTCCCTCTGGGCTGGAAGATGACTTGGTCCCTTCTGCCCTGTAGTGGTTGACTGCTAGTTGATGTGGGCCCCAGGAAAATAGCACACTTCTCTCTATTCAGCAATTCTGCTGAGTTCCAGGTCATGCCTTCCTCTCTAAGAATGTAAATTAGTGCATATATCCACTTCAAATATAAATCAGTTAGCCAGTCAGTAACTCCCAACCCCAGGAATGAAGCAACATTAACCAGTTTGAGAATTCAGGGTCTTCTCAAAGCCTTGCATGTATTAAAAAAAAAGGAAGGGAGTTGCCAAGCACAGAGACTGTATCTTCTGGAAAAACCTAACCCAGGCTTCAGCTGGCTGACCTAGCACTTGCCAGATTTGCTGCCTACCTGACTGCCTTGCAAATTTGACTGCCTTGCTCCCCACGTGAGGGGCTTTCCTCATCTTTATGCTGTAGGTAGAACTCTGACCAGAGGTAAATCCTGTTCATCACATGGGAAGTGCTGATGGGGGAGCAGCATATCTTAAAGGGGCACTCAAACCTTCTAAGAAGCTATTTGGGGGAGAGATTGTATTCTCCCAGGGAGCTTGCCTTCCATGTTCAGCTGCTATCTGACTGGACAGTCTTGGTCAAGTTACTTTAAACCACTTTAAGCTTTAGTTTCTTCCCCAATAAAATGAAGGTAAAACCTCCACACACAAAAATCTGATAATGTGACAAAAAA
>PVKC010053685.1:0-10068 GCA_004027635.1 Crocidura indochinensis | reverse complement strand
GGAGTGAGAGGAGAGGGCAGCTGCCAGCTCTCCTGAGAAAGGGGGAGACCTCAGCAGGAGGCAGAGATAGAAGGGTTCCTCCAAGGACTCCTCCAAGGGCTGCCTCAGCCCAAGATCACAGGCCAGCTGACGATGAGCTGGCTGTCTCTGCTCCTGATCCTTGCATTTTCTTGGTCTTAGATACCCACCAGCACTCACACAGAGACAGTGAGGCTGTGATGGAGGGTGTGTGTTGGGGGTTGGGGTGGATTACTGATTGCTTCTCCTCTCCTGCTGGTCTGTGCAGGGACATAGTCAGACTATTGACAGTCACAAAGCAGCACTAGGACTGCCTGGGTGGTGAAAAGGGAGCACACCGCCCACCCCCACCTCCCAATAAGGACTGCCTCTGGCCAGCATCATTTGCCTTAAGCCCCTTTTCTAGGATGAGGAACAGGCTCCCAGGATCCTGCAAACATCTGCTGACTCATGCCAGAAGATCACACAGGGCTTCCAGGAAATGTGGCTGGCAGTCCCCCACACTCCCCGCTAAAAACAAAAAACAAAAAAATACCTAGACAATTGTTCTTGCAGGATCTGGCTACCAGTAGGGTGGGCAGGAGCCATGATCAAAATAGGGACTTCTCCTTCCACATGAAGTCATCAGGCTGGGTTCTCTTCCCCCAGCCTCTCAAACCCACACAGATGGACATCCTGCTGTCTTTCAGTTTGTCCCTAGAACAACCACCATGCCAGAGCCCACACTCTCAAATTCACAAGTCAAGAATCTTTCTCAGTAGGGCTGGAGTGATAGAGCAGTAGGGCGCTTGCCTTACATGCGGCCAACCCAAGTTTGATGCCTGCCATGGTTCTGAATACAGCAGAACCAGGACTAATCTCTAAGCATTGTCAGGGAAGGGTCAAAAATCTAAAAGAAAAGAGAATAAAAATCTTCTGAGAGCAGAGCTGACTCCCAAAATGATAGCAGTGATTTCTGAGGACTATTAAAAGTCGAGAGAGAGAGAGAGAGAGAGAGAGGGAGAGAAAGAGAGAGAGAGAGAGAGAGAGAGAGAGAGAACAGCGAGGAGGGTGCTTCTCTTGCCTGGCACATGGCTGACCCAGGTCTGACCATCACCCCAGATGATACTGAGCATCATCAGCAGTGATCCCTGAGCACAGAGCCAGGCTAAGCCTTGAACACTGCCGGGCAGGCCCCCACTCCATCTCTCCCATCTAAAGAAAGTCAAAATCCTTTGAATCTTCCAAGGATTAATTTTAACAAATGATGCATAAAGTGGGGGCAGTGACTCAGTACAGAGGTTAAGGTTAAGGCACAGCACCAGGCTGATCTCTTGTACTGCATGTGGGCCCAGAGCAGACCAGGAGTGATCTGTGTAGCCCAAATTTTATCCCTTCCCCCACCCCAAAAAAAGAAGGAAGAAAAAAGAAAGAAAGAAAGAAATGAAAGAAAAAGAAAAGAACAGAGAGAATGGAAAGAAGAAAAGAAAGGAAAAGAAAAGAAAGCAGAGTCAAAATCCTTCCAGACTCTTCTGAGGTCTAATGTTAGCAAAAGATGTAACAGAACGGTGACCAACTGAAGGGATGTTTGAGAGGACTTGAGCCCTTCCATATGTATTACCACATTATTCCATTTTTATTATAACCAAATTATAGCAGAAATGCAGGCAACAAGAATTCATCTGCCAGCATGAAAGAAGCAACACTGACTCCAAAAGATGAAAAACAGCTTCCGTGAAACCAACCCAAACTCGCAGCTTTGTTGAATGTACATTCACTGTCTTCATTTCGAGGCTTGGCTTTGGAATGGCACAGGATCAAGCTCTTCCTCGCCATTTGTAGACTGGCTCCATCGGGCAAGCTTTCAGGGGTACTTAGAATCGAGTTGGCACAAGTCCACTTCTTAGAAACTGTAAAATGAGCTCTGAGTGGCTGGAGACAACAATAATAACCACAGCAACAACAACAAAATGCTTTGAAGGTTTGCTAAAGAAATTGGAGATAGTTGGGGCCAGAGAGGTAGCACAGTGACGAGGGTGTTTGCTTGACATGTGGTGAACCCGTGATCAATCCCCAGTATCCCTTAACGCGAGCCTGCCAGGAGTGATCTCTAAGTGCAAAGTCAAATACCACCAGGTGTGGCCCAAAACAAAACAAAAGAAATTGGAGATAAAGTCTGGCAAGATAATTTGCTCAGTTTGTCCTAAGAAAATCTCACAGATGCGAAGGAAAAAAGTGGATGAAACTTTTTTTTAAAAAAGTGGATGAAACGATCTCTTTCAATAGTCAGGGAATTATTTATGGACTGGGCTGACATGTTGTTGTCTGGATACATCCTAGTGCATGCAGTGTCTACTGGGGTATGCTTGTGCACTGGGTTGACTGTACCCATGACCCAGCTTGCTGGTCTTCCTGACAAGGCAACTCAGAGCCCAGTTAAGCTCTGAGAAGGGACCATGCAGGTCCCTTCCTCAGCTCCTGCCAGGACACCCTAGGGCTCTGCCTTACCCTACCCCTTTCTTCTCCACAGCCTGCTCACTCCAGTTTTCATCTGAACTCCCAGTGTTACCAAGGAGGGCACTGGCCCTGCTGGGCCAGTTGGGAGCTTCATGTACTGACCTGTCAGTGGCCCTTCTTGCTGGCTCTCAGCTGCCAGGTGCAGATCCTTCAGAAGCTTTTTCTGGGCATCTCTGTGGAGCATTGACAATAGGAGGAGCAGGAGAGTGGCAGCCAGGGGGAACGGGTTGCTTGGCTGCTCAAAAAGCATGTGATCCATCCAGATACAAATCTCCACAGAATAGCTCCTAAGACTACTATGCAGCCAGTGTACTCTCCTTTGGGGTGTCAGAGCATTATCATAGAGGAGATAGATCCCTGCGTGCTGGGTTGGACATTTCTAGAAGGTTACGGAGGGTAGATGTGTAGTTTCCAGTAGACTGGATTTCTGGTCATGGCATTGTCACATGGGGGACCACAATCTTTCCCTTCTCACCATAAGGACCCCGCACTTCCTACTGCTCATCCATGCTTCGACCCTGCCCAGCCTCACAACTGTCAATCATGTGTGACTTCCTGTGCTACTATCACTTTCTGTGCTATTGTCAACCATTACATAAATTTGTGTGCTATTGTCAATCATGGAGTAACTTCCTGTCATTTTGTAACTTTCTATGCTGCTGCCAATCATTGTATAACTTTCAGTGCTCCTGTTAATCATTTCATAAATTCCTATTCCAGGAGCCACATGGTTTCTCTCCACCAGTTAGACTTGGCCTATGCATACAAATCAGGGAGCAGCACCCCAAAGTGTGACTCCGGGACTGGGGATCTGCTCTCTTCTATGCTAGGGTCCTGGCCCAAATGGCCCAGGAAATGAGTTTTTAGGACATGGGTGTGGGGGGTGATATTCTTTTTTTTTTTTTTTTTTTTGGTTTTTGGGTCACACCCAGCAGCGCTCAGGGGTTACTCCTGGCTCCATGCTCAGAAATTACTCCTGGCAGGCACGGGGGACCATATGAGGCACCGGGATGATTTGAACCGTTGACCTTTTGCATGAAAGGCAAAAGCCTTACCTCCATGCTATCTCCCGGGTCCCCAGGAGGTGACTATTCTAGGAGAGCCAAGAGTGTGGTAGTAGATGAGGGAGAGGTTTGATATAAGGTCCTCATGCCCCACACCATCTCCTTGCTCCTGGAAAGAGTCCTAGTGAGATCTGGGATCTTCTGAATCCTAAACATGGTCCTTAGCTTCCCAAAGTCTCTGCCAGATCTTCAGGGGAACAACCTTCTCTCTAGAACATCTGGGGGTGAGAATAGAGAGGGTGCAAGGAGAGTGGGGAGGAGAGACAAGAGATGGCCAAAAGGGAGGAGCAGCAGAAGAGGAGGAAAAGGAGGAGGGAGAAAGAGCAGGGATGGAAAAAGCATTCATCCTAAAGGATGTATGCACACCGCTATTCAATAGCAAGATTTGGTATCAATCTGGATGTCCAACATCATATGAATGGATCATGAAGATGTTGTACATATATACAATGGAATACTTCATAGCTGTAAGGAATGATTCAATCATGCAATTTGTAGCAACATAAATGGAACTGAAAGAGATTATGCTAAATGAAATAAACCAGAAGGAGGATAAATACAGAACGATATCACTTATATGCAGTATTTAGAATAACTGCATGAAGAAATGCAATGTTCTAAATGATAATTGCCTCAAATACCCTTGGGCCCAGAGTATAGTGAGGAGAAGGAAAGAAATTGAGTGGAAGAGGAGAAACACATATATGAAAGGACGGGGGCCAGGGGCCAAGTGGTCTTAGGTGCACTGGTGGTGTTAAAAAAAGACAGAAGTTAATATCCAAGCCAAAGGCAACATCGATGGAATCAAGAGACCCAAACTTTAACAATCTAAACTTAAAATGGGCCTGTTATACTGGTAGGCTGGGATGGTGGTGAGCAGGAGGGGTGGTATGGAATGCACTTAGGGAACCTTGGTGGAGGGAGGTGGACACAGGTAATGGGATTGGTCCTGATTCATTGTCTGAAAGCCAACTATGAAAGACTTTGTGAATCACAATGGTTTCAATAAAATAAAATTAAATCTAAAAATAAAAAGAGGAGGCCAAGAGGGAGAAGCAGGAGAAAAGAAGGAAGAGAGGAAGAGAAGGAAGAGAGAGAGAAGGAACAGGATGGGGGAGAGCTGAGATGGGAAGGGATGGAATAGTGGAGGGCAGGAAGAGGAGAAGCCTATTAGGTGAAAGAGGAATAGAGACAGGAAGAAGAGAGCTTGAAGAGAATCCAGAAAGGGTAGGAGAAAGAGGAAGAGAAGGAAGACAGGGAGAGAGGGAGACCCTGGACCAGAGGGGGCAGGAAGGCAAGTGACAAGAAGAGAAGGACAAGCAGAATAGAACCAGGAGCAGAAAGAGAAACAGTGGAGGAGGAGCTGGAAATGGCCAGTAGAAAGAGGAGCAAGAAGTCTCAGCATTGACTCCATCAGCATCTCCTGCTGGAAGTCAGTATAACTTTTTTCCAAGCATCAACTACCTTGATAACTTGCCCTTATTGGTTCTTCTTACAGCTGATCATGGATAACAGGAATCCTTCTGTTTTGGTAGGAACACCTTTATTTCCACATTTGATAAAATCTAGTGGTTCTCAGCTCCCCAAACTCACATTATAAATATCAGACAGTGCAAATAGCTGGAAAAAATCAGTGACAACCTTGGAGTCCTCCAACCAATTTTTAGATTAAACCAGTTTGGGGGTGGGGAAAGTGCCCAGTGAGAATTAATGATGGTGTTTCCCATCTCTGTCTGTTCATGCTTTTGTGAAAATAGCCACTAAATGAAGAGAGGGGCCTTGGGGGGAGCTGCTTGGACTAGTGCTCTGTGAGATCTGTCCTAGACCGTTACGAGAAGTGCCCTTCCCTCCACCCCACAGAGCTCCAGGCCCTAGATCAGAGTCTGCTAACATTGGTTAGCATTGATGTTTCAAAGGGCCGGATTTGGTCCTGTTTTTCTTCTAGAGTCCAAAGGTGTGTGGGACCAGGAGCCAAAGGTCAAACTCATGAGTTAAAAATAATAAATAGGGGAGGGAGCTGTGGCTAGGAAGGCCTTCCCAGGATGTCCCATTTTGGTTATTTCTTTTGTTGGGGCTGGAGCAGTAGTTCTGGGTGCTGTGCTTTCCTTGATGGAAAAAAAAAAAATTCCACGTCCAGGAAGGGTTGTTGTGAGTCTTGGTGAGAAGACGACGTTTAATGGCTTAGCGGGCCTTGGAGGCATCCGGGGCTCTGCTGGTTAGACTGCACTGCGGTGGAGGAGCTGGTCCAGCAGTTGCTAGCGGGGCAGGAGGCAGACAAAGAGCCCAGGTCAGGGCAGCCCAACGAGAGGGCTCCCCCCTGTGGCTAGGTTGCAGGAATTTTTACCTTTTTGAAGACCTCTGCTCGGAGTCTGTTACTCTGTAAGATGACCCGTTTCCTCTGCTCTTCCCTCTTCTTCTTCACTTCCGGAAGGTTATTATAGATTCTGAAACACATCGGACAGCATGTCCAGTGGCCCCGTGACCATGCGACACACGTGCATGGGGTCACCAGGAAATGCTCGGAACCATGAGAGGCCGGGCCCTGGATGAGTGACAGACCTGGGAAGGGTCATTCTTGTATCATAGACAGTATCTGCCTGGCCCGCCTGCCCCACGCTGCTGTTGCTTCTGTGATCTCTCCTACCTCTAGAATAATTAAGCTTGTTAAAAACAGACAACAAATAAAGGGGCTGGAGTGATAGCACAGCAGGAAGGGATTTTGCCTTGCAGGCTGCCGATCCAGGTTCAAGGAATCCCATAGGCTTCTTTGGAGCACTGCCAGAGTTGATTCCTGAGCGGAGAGCTAGTAGTAACCCCTGAGCATCACCAGGTGTGGCACCAAAAACAAACAATTCTTTCCCCAAAAAGCAGAGATCAGAGAAGAAAGAGCAGTGTCACTGACTGTGAAGACAATGCTAGAGGCCTGGAACCAGGCCCACCATGGGCAACCAGTCACGGTGCCCAGTGGCTGGAAGCACCAGAGACCAGACCCTGGCTGGGGGCAGGCCTAGGTCTCAGCCCCATCAAGGCTATTTCCTAGCCCCAGCCTCACCTCAGCCAGAACTGAGCCGGGCTGTTGGGCCCCACATTGTTTGAGGTTTTGGTTTAAACTGCAGTTCCATAACTGTTGCCAGACTGAGGGATAGATATGGAGTGTTTCCCATTGGAGGAGAAAGGAGGAAGGACAGACAACAGAGCACTTCTGAAAGAGCAGCTTAAGTACCAAGCTGGAAAGCCCTGTTAGAAGACGCTGGACAGAGGGTGAGCAGGACTCCCCCTGAAATATTACCCCCTCTCTTCTTTTTCCTCTATTTCTCTCTCTCCTCCTTTTCCCCCTCTTCTCTTGCCCTCCCCTCTCTCCTCTTCCCACCCATGTCAATGCCCAAGCCCATTGATAAGCTTTCCAGATTCACACTGTCTGGGAATCGGTGGACTCTTAGATATGGCACCATGGGGCAAGACTCTACCCCCTCCCCCCCCACACACACACCTTAGCCTTCCCACCCCTCTGAGCCCGTTACCTTTTAGACCGTAGATGCATCTCCTTCTCTGAAATGAATCTCTCTTTGGGTTTGAATAGGTTGTCTGGAAAGGAAAAGGGACTCTTCTCAGAGGGTTCTGGGCATCATGTGCTTCTGGGGAGCCCAACCCACACATCCAGCACTCAAATGGGACTCACGGATAACTTGTGCGTGTATGTGTTTTCATGTGCAAACATGAAAGTGTCAGTGCTTTCTGTTTCCTTCTGCAACTTGATGGTTGTGGGGGTAAGGAATACAGGACGAGGCTGGGATAAAGATGTGATTGAGCACTGCCAGGTGTGGGATTCAGGGTTCCAGACCCCAAGTCTCCAGAGGAAACCCCCATATTCTTATATTCTTTCCTGAATCGGGCTCTTTCCCCCACGAACGATTCAGCAGAGCCACTGCAACTGTTGTTGGCTTGAGAACAGGTGCGGTTGCTCAGGACTAAACTAAAGCTAAACTTTAGAGATACACGACCCCCAAACGGGGGGGGGGGGGCGGCAGGCCTGCTCCCAGCCTGGTTATTAAAGGGTAAAGAAAAAAAACATGCACTGTGTCTTAACTGCAAATACACGATTCACAGGACAGAGGAAAGGAGAGAGGAGAAAATCAACTGAACAACATGCCCACTTAGGGAAGAAGCTGGCGTGTTGGATAGGCATTTGCTTGGGTCCCCAGGAGTGGCCCAAAGTGCCCACAAAGGGAGTGAGGCCCAGTACACAGCTTGGAGCTCTTCCTCTAGGCAGCCCCAGGACACAGCCCTGAGCATCCAGTAAATTCTGCTGTTACACAAAGGGGGTGTTCGCACTTCAAAACAACAGAGGTCTGGGGGCAGAATGAAAGCACAGCAGAGAGGCCAATTGCTTTGCACACAGTCAACCTGGGTTCAAGTCACGAACCTGCCAGTAGTCATCCCAGAGCACTAGAGCCAGGATTAACCCGAGTACCACCAGGCATGGCCTGTCCCAGAAAGACAGTTGAGGTCTACATAAGTGAGTGTTGGAGAGGTGCCTTAGCCCAGGTGCAAACTAGTCTCAGGAGTCAAAAACCATTGGAGATCCACTAAGAAAGGGTCTCTGGGGTGTGAAAATGCCTCTGAGACAGTGGTTTGGGGGGTCCAACCAGCTCAATCAAAGCCACATGCCAGCATTGCTCCACATCCCAACCCTCCCTCACAAGTGTGAAAACATGCGTGTTTCCACATACATGCATGGCCAGCCAGCCAGCAGCTGCTCAGAGATGACAGCTGAGGAGCATCCCAACAGGCTTCCACCCAGGCTGGCATGAGTGACTGGGTAAGCTGGGCTCTCCATGAATGTGCCCAGGACTCCCTCTCTGGAGCTGAGTAAAGCCTCATTTCCCTTGGAACGAGTCATCTAAGTCAAGTTCATGAAGGTTTTTTTTCTTTTTAGCAGGTGACCCTTTATGTCAATGAAAACCATCCTCAGCAACCAATTGCTTTTATCCCCCATCTGGGACCATTCTGGTGCCCATCCCCAGCTGTCTACCCTGTGCCAAAGCTAAAAATGAGCCTCTCACTCTTCTGCTTGCTGTAGGCCAGTGAAGTTGGGCAGTGTGAATCAGAGTCTGGAGTGGGGCAAACCCGGGGCCCTGGTCCCAGTTACCAAACCCTTCCTCCTCAGCAATGTCATTCACGAAAAAAAACAGAGTCCCCCAATACCCTAATGGAAGCCTCATGCTACCTCTCCCTCTGTTCGCTGCAGAACTCACCAGAAAACAACAAAGCATCTTGGGCTTAAGCTCTTCCTTTAGCTCAGCCCAGGGTCTTGTCTCTACTCCTGTCACCCAGAACTGGATTGTGGGGTGACCTCCCTTATCTGGAAACTTACTCACAAAGCTCCTGGTGATTTCCCAGGCTCACGGATGGTGCTCTCTGCCTGTGCTCAGGCCAGCTCAGAAGACCTGGTATCTAGCAGGCCTAAGTCAGAATCTTCTGCCAGTCAGGCCTCCACAGAGTCACCTTACTAACCCATCAGGAACATCCCTATTTTTAAATATTTTTGGTTTGGGGGCCCTACTTAATGGTGCTCAGAGGCCACTCCTGGCTCTGCACTCAGGAATTACTCCTGATAGGATTAGGGGACTCTATGAAACGCCAGGGATCAAACTTGGATCAGTCACATGCAAGGCAAATGCTCTTCTCACTGAACTACCATTCTGGTCATGCATCCCTTTTTATATGATGCCTCCCTTACTACTCTCATTTGCCCCAGCCCACCCCTAGTTTTCTGTATCTCCAGGTCTCCACCCATGACTGAGCTGGAAAATTCTCAATCCTGATCGGCTCAGTCCATTTGCATCACTCCAAGAGGCCTCGACTGCTGGCACCAAATCACCCCAAATTCACTGGAATCTCTTCCTCCACACTGCTGATAGGGAGCCAGTCATTCAAATTACATCCTGCTGGAGGAAAGGAATTCTCCATAAGGCATCACAGAATCCCTTCTCTTCTAGGCTTGCCTTCACGGTGAGTGGTATCCTGAGCAAGTGTGGCAGGAATTGGCATCCTCAGAGCCCCAAGCATGAGCAGTGACCAGCAGACATGAAGGCTGGAAAGTCTCTGCTGTCATGAAAGGGGCCATTCCCAGATCGACACCTATACCATGAGCCCATGATCTGATCTGAATTCATGAGTGTTTTTCCATAACACATTTGAGTCAATATTTTGGGGCCAGTTTTCCCAATAAGGCTCCCAGAGGTATTTGAACATGTGCTTCTCAGCTAGAAGGAGACCATGACTTCATCTGCTGAGTGAGCTGGCCCTTTGCCTGACCCAGAGACAGTTGCCTGGACTCAGTGACTCAGTGTCCTTCATACACCACCAAGAACCAAGACATCTGTCTAGGTCTGCATGGGGTCTGGCCCAGACCAATGCTCAAAAGCTTCCAGCAAACCCAGGAACGCAGGCCTGGACCAGCTGCGTTGTCTGCAGAGGTGTGTGTGTG
>PVKC010053684.1:0-10089 GCA_004027635.1 Crocidura indochinensis | reverse complement strand
TGGGGGCCGGGCGGTGGCGCTGGAGGTAAGGTGCCTGCCTTACCGCGCTCGCCTTGGACGGACCGCGGTTCGATCCCCCGTGCCCCATATGGTCCCCCAGGCCAGGGGCGACTTCTGAGCGCATAGCCAGGAGTAACCCCTGAGTGTCACTGGGTGTGGCCCAAAAACCAAAAAAAAAAGTGTAAAGAGAAACATAATGTTGGTTTTATGTTAGGATATATTATTTTACATTATATATAATCTTAAGTACTGAATTAATAAACCAAAGAAAAATATCTATGAATGAAAAAATCATCTGTACAGTCATAAAGAAAATACTTAACAAAAATGGATTTTAGTTGATTAGTTACATATTTATAAATCCCTTAGCAAACTATGAATACAGAGGCAATATATATGGTAAAGTCCCACAACCAAATGTCATGCTAAAAGGTAAAGTTTTAAGAACCTTTCACTGTTGTTTTTAAAGAAACTCCTTTAATGCTTCTTAAAAAAAATCTGGTATCAGTTTGTAACCAATGTGCTTAAATAAATATATTATTTAAAAAAAGAAAAATAAAATAATAACATTTTATTTTAAGGCTGGAGAGATAGTAGAGCACGTAAGGCAATTGCTTTGTACATGCCAGTTCTAACTTCATTTTTCTGGCATCCCATGTGGTCCCCAGAGCACCGATAGGAATAATTCCTGAGTACAGATCCAGGAACATTGCTGGCTCTGACACCAAGAGTTAAAATAAACAAATAATTGATTAAACAAACAATCAAATTAATTAATAAACACTGTTTTCAGAATCTCTAAAGTGACGCCAAGCTGATAAAACTTCATGGTTGGTCTCTCTTTGGGCTGAGAACTCTGGCCTCTCCCGAATTGGGGTGGGCCAATTTCCACACTAACTTAGCCCAGGTAGTCCTGCTCACATCTGACATCCTCAAACATAAAAGCAACAGCTTCTGGAATAATCTCTGAAGAGACACAAAAAAGAAAAATACCCAGGTATACTGGTCTTCAGGAAGAAAACCCTGGGTCCTTCTTTTGATGGGATTGTGCTAGTGTCCCACCCTTCTAGAAGGTCAGGGGAGACCCATACACACACAACCTCTAACAAATAGCCCAGTTTTACAGCTTCAAGACAAATCTCAAAGAGATGCTAACTCACCCCATCTTCACAGTTCATGACACCTCTAAATTTTACAGATCTGACAGAATGGGAGCACTGCAAATTAGAACAGAAAGTTGCAGTGAAGCCCACCTAAGTCAATTAGTGAAAATAATAACACAGAAAGCTCAAATAGCCCTGAACAACTCAATAAATTCTCAATGACTTTAATAATACCATTGTGAGATATAATAGTTTTCACAAATTATCCTACCTGAGCTTTTTTTTTTAATAATTCTATTTGTCACTGTTTTGGTAATAATCAACATAAAGTAAATGATTTTGAGCCTTCTAAGGGGTCGGGCTTGGTTAGTGGGTGAGAAACTAGAAATATTGGTGAAGGGAAGGTGTTGGAACATAGAATGGCTAAAATAACTGTATTATGAACAACTTTGTCGACTTGTTTCAAGGTCTAAATCATTTCTTCTGAATGAAGTCTTTCATAATTCCTTCGAATCTGAATGATAATCTAGCTAGATAGTTCTTTGTGAGTTCATTTCACTGAATGTATTTACTGTATCCCTCTTGATGGACTTACTGTGATTTTTATGGGAATTTATTTGCATTTAAGTTACTCCCTTTATCTGTATTCTTTCCATATTCTATCTTGGACTTTTGTCATTCTGTTAACTATGTGTGTTGGGAGTTTTCTATTTGTTTATATTTTCACTGGGATCTGTTGCCTAGATCTAGATGCATGCACTCTTCAACTGGGGAATTCTTAGCTATATTCTTTTGACTAGTGATTCTTAATGCATTCACCTACTTGATCTTCAGAGACTGATGAGCGACATATTATTCCTTTTGAATTCATTTCATAGACCTCTGGTTTGCTGTTCTGTTCTTTTTAGAATTTTTTTCAATCTTTTATTGCTTTCGTTTCCCAAGTATCTCATGTGTGACCTAAATGACTTTCCCTCAGCTGCTATTATTCTATTGCTGAGGCCTTCTATTGATCTAAAAAATTGCCTACTGATTTTTCAGTTCAGTGACTTCTGAGTGTTGCTTTCTCATTTACACTTTCAAAATTTCTTGTGCTTTATGGACTACCTGCAGCATAGTTTCTTTGAGTTCATTAAACATTCTGATCATATTGTAGTTATAGGTATTATCTGAGAGATTGCAGAGTTCTTTGTCCTTGATAGAGATTTCAGTGCTCTTATATTCACATACTGAATTTCTTTTGGTCTTCCTTATTATATCTGATGTGCTTTGTGAATCAATACTTGTAGTTTGCATCTGTGGAATGTCTCTAGAGAATTTGAAGAGCAAGAAATGCGATGGTGATATTCAATGTAACTCTGTAAAAATACCACAAGTCAGATGTGGAGGATGCTACCTTTGGGAACTAGGGCGGGAAATCTCTTTCTGTTTTAAACAGATTACTGCCAGAGTCTAACTTCATCTAGAGGTTAATTTTGTTAATTAACTTTCTTTAATTAATTTTGATTAGTTTTGTTTTTAATACCATTGCCACTAAAGTCAATACATTGGAAACATCTGAGTTCCACATCCTAGAACATTATGCTTATTTTTCACTCACTGTATTTTATGAATTTTGACCTTATCTTAAGGTGTTATTAAACTTTGAATTAACTTTTGTGAGTGATGTGAGAACATGTTCACATTTGTTTTTTGCATGTGATATTCCAATTTTCTGAACATTTGTTGAATGTATTTTTGTTCCACTTTATTTACTTAGCAACTTTGTAAAGAAAGCAATTGTGTATATATAGAGTAACAAGGCTATATATATATATATATATATAATTGTGTGTATATATAATATAACAAGGATATATATATATCTTTGTTACACTATGACACAGTATCTTTTATAGTTTTTTGTGCCACACCTAGTGGCACTCAGGAGTTACTTCTGGCTCTGCACTCAGAAATCTCTCCTGGCTTAGTGGGACCATAATGTATGCTGGGGGGATTGTCCTGGGTTGGCTGTATGCAAGGCAAATACTCCACTGCTGTGCTACTGTTCTGGCCCTATGACACCGTTTTGATTACTACAAATTGTGTGTGTTTTGTGCCCACATCCTGAATTACTCAGAATTGACTTCTAGTTCTATGCTCTATTGTGTGTGTGTTTTTTGTTTGTTTGTTTTGGGTCCACAACTTGCCATACTCAGAAATCACTCCTAATCACTCCTAATTCTGTGCTCAGAGATCATTCCTGGCAGTGCACAGGGGACCATATGTAGTACTGGTCATCAAATCTGTGTCTGCTATATAATAAAAGAAAAGTTCCATTCAACTGGGAATTCTGACCTCTGTGGTATATGTTCAAGCAGGAAATATAATATCTCTTCTTATTGCTCAGGAATACTTGGGTATTTCTTGGCACTCTTTGTTCTGTATACATTTTAGTGGTTCTAAGTCCTTGAAGAATGTCATCAAAATGTGAAGAGAATTGTATTGAGTGTGAGTAGTTCTATGGATAGAATATTCATTTTGACAATGTTAATTCTTCCGATTTCTGAAATATTATTCTGTTTTTAAATATTTTCTTAATTTATTTCAGTAATGACTGATTTTTTTCTATTTGTTTGATTTGACTTTGGATCACACCGAGCAGTGTTCAAAGTTTACTCTTAGCATTGTATGCAGGGTCACTTCTGGTAAAGCTCAGGGCAATATATGGTTAGCCAGGAATTAAACCCAGATCAGATGTGATAGACTATCCTATTTTTCTGGCCCTATTTCTTGATATATATGTATTTCATATCTGTTTCAAATTGATGTGTAGAGAACTGATGATCCTGTACACTGTTAATTGGTGTTTCCTATTTATTTAATTTTTAATTTTATTATTGAAAATAAGCCAATCTTTTAACTATTTTGGGGGTCACATTTGGTGGTGCTCAAGTGTGACCATTGCACCTGATCTACTACTCAGATAGTGAGCCTGACTGGCTCATGGAACCATGTGGGGTTCCAGGTGGCTTATGCAAGTCACAACCCTAATAGACTACTATCACTCCATCCCCAAAAGCAATTATTCTGTGCTGATTTTTGGACAGTTATTCTTATGCCTTATTACTAACTTTAAAAAATATGTTAAGGACAGGAAATATAGCATGGAATATAAGGCTGGCCTGCACATGGCTGTCTCAGATTCAATATCTAGAACTTCACATAGTCTTCTGAGCACTACCAGGTGTAATTCCTGAGTGTAGAGTCAGGAGTAACACCAGAGCATTGCTAGGTGTTATTTTTATTTAAAAATGAAAGATACATGAATTGAAAAATTTAAATAAGTATTGAAATAAATATAAAAGGACACTACAGAATGGAAAAGTATTTAATACTCTTGGATAAGTAGACTTAAATAGAATAACCATCCTGTTCATAGAATTATACAAATTCAATGCCATTCCCATCAAAGTTTCAATGACCTTCAATTACTTACATAAACTCTGCTAAAATTTGTATCTAATCATAAAGCTTTTTCAAAATCTAACCAATTTTGAGTGTACAAGAAACCAACCTGAATACATATCAACTTAAAATTATATTTTCAAACTACAGTAATCAAAACTGTATAGTATTGGAATAAAAAAGAGTACAGAACAATGAAATATAAAACTTACTGCACTTGACCTTCCCAAAAGGTCAAGAAGCAAGAATGGAATATAAAAAAAAGAATGGAATATAATACAGAGCTCAGAAATAAGCTCTCAGATTTACAGATAGTTCAGCAATGACAAAGAAACTAAGTGTGTAAAGTGTAAGAGTCTCTTTAATATATGATTTTGTAGGGGCCAGAGTGGTAACACAGCAGTAGGGCAATTGCCTATCATGCAACCAACCCAACAGACCTGGGTTGAATTCCCAAAATCCCATATGGTACCCCAAACCTTTCAGGAGCGATATATGAGTGTTGTGCCCCAAAACCAAATATATATTTCTATCATATATGTATATATCATATGTATGTATGATATAATATATATTATTTTATAGTGTGATAGATGCACATAGTAAAATATAATTGGGTACATATCTCACACCATATACAAAAATCAATTCAAACTGAATGGAATAGTTGGAGATTAGAAAACAGTTCAGCAGGCCGGAGAGACAACACAGCTGCGTTTGCCTTGCAAGCAGCCGATACAGGACCAAAGGTGGTTGGTTCGAATCCAGGTGTCCCATATGGTCCTCCATGCCTGCCAGGAGCAATTTCTGAGCAGACAGCCAGAAGTAACCCCTAAGCACCGCCGGGTGAGACCCCCCCCAAAAAAAAACAAAAACCAAAAAACAAACAAACGAACAAAAAAGAAAGCAGTTCAGTGAGGCCTGTGAAGTTGCACTAGAGGTAGGGTGTCTACCTTGCAAGCACTAGCCAAGAAAGCACCACGGTTCGATCCCCCCACACCCCATCATCCCATATGGTCCCCATAAACCAGGAGCAATTTCTGAGTGCTTAGTCAGGAGTAACCCCTGAACATCAAACGGGTGTGGCCCGAAAAACCAAAAAAAAGAAACAGTTCAGAAAATACATCAAGGAAAATATATGACAAACTTTCCAAGGCATGGAAGTCAGTGACATTTTCTTTTTTTCTTTTCTTTATTAATGACTTTCTTTATACAATTTAATTACAAACATGGATCATATATGAGAGTTCAATTTTCAGTTTTTTAGAAATCTCCAGATTGTTTTCATAAAGGTTGGGCTACACAGCATTCCCACCAGCAGTTCCTGTCTCTTCACATCCCCTCCAGGACCAATTGTTCTTGTTCTTTGTGATATGTGCCAGCCTCTGTGGTGTGAGATGATATCTCATTGTTGTTTTGATTTGCATCTCCCTGATAATTAGTGATGTGGAGCATTATTTTCATGTGCCTTTTAGTCATTTGTATTTCTTTCTTTGTATTTCTTCTTTGACAAAGTGTCCATTTTTTTCATTGTAATTAATTTATTCATGTTTTTTGGGTAGTGAAAGAAGACAGGGTAGTGAAAGAAGACAGGATGAAAATGTTATGGAAGTGACTTATTCATTTCACAGCATGCATATTGCCTTTTATACGCATCATGTCATAAAAATTATAATGATCCTATTAACCAGTAATTAAGATCTAGTTGTTATCAGTTATTAATCAATAACTATCAAAAATTATGATCAGTAATCATAATTCTTTTAAATACAGATAATGTCTTAAGTGAAATAATATTTTTGTTAATATTTTTATTTAAACACTTTGTATGATTGTAGTTGGGATTCAGTCATGTTAAGAACACCCCCATAACCAGTGCAACATTCCCATCACCAATGTCCCAAATCTCTTTCCTCCCCATCTCACCCCTGCCTGTACTCTAGACAGGCTTTCTACTTCCCTCATTCACTTACATTGTTATGATTGTTGTCAGTGTAATTATTTTTCTAACTGTACTCACCACTCTTTGTGGTGAACTTCATAACATGAGCTGGACATTCCAGTCCTCCTCTATTTTGTCTCTGAGAATTATTGCAAAAATATATTTTATTTTTCTTAAAACCCATAGATGTGGGAGATTATTCTATGTCTATCTCTCCCCCTCTGACTTATTTCACTCAGCATAATAGATTCCATGTACATCCATGTATAAAAAATTCATCTCTCTTGACTGCTGCATAATATTCCATTGTGTATATGTACCACCGTTTCTTTAGTCATTCATCTGTTGAAGGGCATCTTGGTTGTTTCCAGAGTCTGGCTATTGTAAATAGCACTGCAATGAATATAGGTGTGAGGAAGGGATTGTGTATTGTATTTTTGTGTTTCTAGGGTGTTCCTAAGAGTGGTATAGCTAAATCATATGGGAGCTCAATTTCCAGTTTTTGGAGGAATCTCCGTATCGCTTTCCATAAAGGTTGTACTAAAGAGCTTTCCCACCAGCAGTGGATAAGGGTTCCTTTCTTTTCACATCCACGCCAGCAGAAAAGCCTCTTCAACAAGTGGTGTTGGCACAACTGGGTAGCCACTTGCAAAAAAGTGAACTCAGAACTCCAGCTAACACCATGTAAGAAGGTAAAATCCAAATGGATCAAAGACCTTGATATCAGACCTGAAACCATAAAGTATATAGAACAACACATAGGTAAAACACTCTATACATTGAGACTAAAGGTATCTTTAAAGAGGAAACAGCACTCTCCAAACAAGTGGAAGCAGATATAAACACATGGGAATACATTAAACTAAGAATCTTCTGCACCTCAAAAAATATTTCTCAGGATACATGAGCCACCCACTGAGTTGGAGAAACTATTTACCCAACACCAATAAGATAAGGGACTAATATCCAAAATATACAAGGCACTGACAGATCTTTACAAGAAAAAATATCTAATCCCATTAAAAAATGGGGAGAAGAAATGAACAGACACTTTGACAAAGAAGAAATCCAAATGACCAAAAGGCACATGAGAAAATGCTCCACATCACTAATCATCAGGGAAATGCAAATCAAACCACTATGAGGTACCATCTCATGCCACAGAGATTGGTGCATATCACAAAGAATGAGAAAAAGCAATCTGTTCATTTCTTCTCCCCATTTTTTTATGGGATTAGATGTTTTTTTCTTGTAAAATTCTGTCAGTGCCTTGTATATTTTGGATATTAGCCCCTTATCTGAAAAGTATTCGGTGAATAATTTCTCTCATTCTGTGGGTGGCTCTTGTATCCTAACTTTATTTCCTTTGAGGTGCAGAAGCTTCTCAGCTTAATATATACCCCATCTGTTTATCTCTGCTTCTACTTGTCTGAAGAGTGCTGTTTACTCCTTGAAGATGCCTTTAGTCTCAATGTCATAGAGAGATTTTTTTAAATACAGTATTTATTTATTTTGGGTTTTGGATCACACCTGGCAATGTTTAGGTGTTACTCCTGGTTCTAGGCTCAAAAATTGCCATTGGCAGGCACAGGGATCAATAGGGGATGCTGGGTTCAAACCACCATCCTTCTGCATGAAAAGCAAACACCTTAACTCCTTGCTATCTGTCCGGCCCCTACGTTATTGTTTTTTATACCTTATGGTTTCATGTCTGATGTCAAGTTATCTAACCATTTGGATTTTACCTTCATAAATGGTATTAGCACTTTGTACTAATCAAGGGATATGTGCATCAGGAAGGAATCATACTACTAAACATATACGCACCCTATGAGAGACCAGCATAATATCTAATACAGTTATTCACAAATTTGAAAGAAGACTAATAATAACACAATAATTGTGGAAGACCTCAACACGGCCCTGTCAACACTGGATAGGTCAACCAGACTGAAACCCAACAAAAATATTCTAGCCATGAAAAAAGAAATGGAAGAAAGAGGCCTAGTGTATACATATATACATACATACATACACACACATATATATATAAATATATATATATTTATGACACTCCATCCCCAGACACCTGGATACACATTCTTTTCCATTGTACATGGGTCATTCTCCAGGATAGACTACATCCTGGCACATAAAACATACCTCCATAAAATCAAGAGGATAGACATTTTGCAGGCTACCTTTGCTGACCACAAGGCTCTGAAATTAGCTGTGACCTACAAAGGAACACAGAAGAAAAACTTCCGTGACATTTTCAATAGATTTTTTTTATTGGAAAGATAACAAAAACAATATAAATACCTAGGACACAACAAATTATAAAAGGTTTACATGACAAAAGAAAATTAAGATAAGGACTCCCTACTTAATGGTAGAAAATATTTGCATACAATGTGTCACATAAGGTGTTAATATACCAAAAATATTAAGCAAATAAACAGCAATTAAAAAGAATAATAATAATTGTGTCAAATTGGGGAGAAAGGGACTAGACCAATAGTATAGTGTGCACAGTACTTGCCATTCTTTAGTTTGATCCCTGGCACCACATATTTTCCCCTGAGCTCAGTGATGAATGCTCACTGAGCACAAAGACAGGTATAAAACCTGAGAAGACTGTCTCCAAATAAGACACCCAGATGGCCAACACTCACTTTTAAAATGCTTATCATAACATAATATAATTAGAATATAGTACCACAATGCGATACGTTTCACATTTTTAAAAGTACTATATTAAGAAATATAATACTGGGGATGGTATTAAATAAAGGACTCTGGTACTTTCCCAGAGATAATATGAACTTATAAGGGACTGGAATAATAGCACAGCACTTGGGCCTTTGCCTTGCACATGACCGACTCAGAAAGTCCTGGGGGTTTATTCCCTGGATCCCATTTGGCCCCCTGAGCCTGCCAGGAATGCTTTCTGAGTGCAGAGAGAGGAGTAACCCTTGAGCACTGCCAGGTGTGCCCCCAAAACAAATATGTAAAAATTTATACAATCTTTTTAAAATTCCTCAAATATTAAAAATAGATCTAACCAGGGACAGAGTGGTAGTACAGAGGATAGAGTGGTTTTTTCTTGGATGTGGCTGACCTATATTTGATCTTCAGTATCCGATGTCGTCCCTTGAGCATGGTTGAGGTGATTCCTAAGTATAGAGCTACTCCTTAGTAATGTCAGGTGCGACCAAAATAAAGCAAAAACAGAATTACCCTATGATCTAGCAAATTGACTCCTCGTTTGATATCTAAACTTTATAAAAACACTAATTTTAGAAAATGTATAATTTTCTATGTTCATTTCAGAGAGTTTAATCAAAGCAAACGTTTAGATTACAACTTCTGAACTGAGGTTTCCAGTAAGAGAAGTGAGATGGAAGAAAAACATGAGCAATATTGTGTACTGTGATGGAATGTTGCTGATACATCAGAGGCAAGTATGGTATGATGGCATTCATTTGAAAAACTATTAACCTTTACTATTAACCTTTACTTAGAAATATGTAGTATTGTATCAGAGAGATAGCACATGAATTAAGGTGCTTGCCTTGTATAAAGTAGAATTCCATC
>PVKC010053683.1:0-10093 GCA_004027635.1 Crocidura indochinensis | reverse complement strand
TATTCTCATTATTAGGACAGTTCAAAATGTAGTTATTTCTCTAACTAAACTCATCACTCTTTGTGGTGAGCTTCATGAGGTGAGCTGGAACTTCCAGTTCTTTTCTCTTTTGTGTCTGAAAATTATTATTATTTCAAGAATGTCTTTCATTTTTCTTAAAACCCATAGATGAGTGATACCATTCTGCGTTTTTCTCTCTGTTTCTGACTTATTTCACTCAGCGTGAGAGATTCCATGTGCATCCATGTGTAGGAAAATTTCATGACTTCATCTCTTCGGAGTATATCTTTTAAAAAATTGGTTAATTATAGTTGTTTTGTTTCGTGGCCATATCCTGTGGTTCTCAGACCTTATTCATGACTCTCTGCTCAGAAATTACTCCTGGCAGTGTTCTGAAGACCATATGTGCTTCTGGGCATCTACCACAAGCAAGGTAAGGATCCTATCCACTATAATATTTCTCCAGCCCCAATTAGGTCTGCTATGAATAATACTAAGATATAACCAATTAAAGAGTAAAAGGAATTATAGTTAACATGCTGGTAAACATAGTTTATTGGAATTTATATGAATTGTACTAGAGATTATTAGAGATGGTGGTTCAAAACCTGAAAGTTGAAATATACCACTATAGTAGGAGAAGCAATGTAAGGATGCTTTATAGTAAATAGACATAGAAATAATAATAATAATAATACTCAAGATGACCTTAGACAAATTAGAATACATAAAATGGACATAATATTTTTATATTTGTTGAGAGAATTTTTTACACTAGTTGAGAAAATTAAATTATATCATTTAATCACTAATATCATATTTGCTGAGAGCTGTCCATACATCAGTCACTCTTTAGATTCTCCAGAGTTGTATTCTATTAATTATATAAAAATATTTTACTATGAGTTTTTATTTTTGAAGAAGAGAAAGCAAACTAAATGAGTACATCATAATATGTTAAATGTTGATATAAGTTAGAAAGGTAATCAAAAATGAGTAAGAAGGGATATTGGAAGAATAGGAGAGATAAAGAGAACACTGGAACAAATTGGAAGACTATAAGAGAGCAGTTATGTCGTTAATAAACAAGTGAGAGTTCTGGGGCAAGAATGTGCCCAAGAAAGGGAAAGGAGGGCAATGTATCTGAGGTGAGTGTATTAAAGAGAAGTGGGAAGTGAGGTCTTAACAAGAAAGGCCTTGTAGCCAGAGTTATTTTGTGGGTTACTTTGAATAGAAAAAAATGAAGACCATTAGAAAAGTTCGGCAAACTCGAATAGAGGAAACAGTGGTTCACTTAAAACTCACACAACTAGTTTGTGTGGTTAAATATAAGATTTTTATTTTACTCTTTTAAATATTCATAGTTCAGGAATTCCCATAGCTGATTTGAGCATTTCCAGAAGAGAGAGAGAGAGAGGTTCTGGAAGATATTCCCACATCAAAATGGCATGTTTGGAGCAGGTCCCAGTCTTGATTTCAGAGACTTCACAAATGGTCTGATATACTTGCTATTAAGTTTCTTTTATTGTTGTTATTTATTTATTTATTTATTTGAAGCATTTAAAATGCTAAAAATTTTATTATATGAGCTAAGTCCCTCCATAAAAGTAATTTTTTAATTTTTCTGACAAGCAAAAGGTAGTCATACCAATAAAAATTCTGATTTTATTCTTTAAATAAATGTAAATATTAGTTCTTTATAAAAAAAAAAGGGAAAAAGTATAGGAGAGTGCGTGCAATATGAGTGTGTGTACAACATATCGGAAAAGAATGAGAGAAAACTGAAAAAGAAATCACTTTTACTATTATTTTCTTTACATAGAAATTTCCTTTTGGCTAAGAAATAGATTTTTATATGGTTACCTTAGAACTTTGCTATGCAGCTAAAGGTCATAGCAAATGTCAGATAATTTAACAGTTTATTGCTTGTTGCATTTTAACTGTGTTCCCTGCCCAATTCCTGTCATGTGATTTTATCATTCTCTACTAACCCCACGCTCAGCATGGTCAAAGGAAAGAAATGTATGAATTTTGTTGGAATTTTATCTATACCTCACAGAAGCATGTAATTTGTTATTTTTTACATGCTACATTTTTCTCAGCTATAAAATGGATAATGATAAGTACCTTTGGAATTATTGTGAGGGCTGGTATAGCAAGTATTTTTCAGTGAGCCATATGATGTAACAATTTGCTGGTGAGGCAGACCTTGACTATAAGAAGGCATTTGAAATAGAATAAGAAGGAGATGTAGGGGTGAATATCTTTGCTCATTTTGAGAACCTAGTGCACTTTGGTGCTTGGCACACAAAGCCTTGATAAGTTCTTATTAGATGAGTTAATTAAGAAAGAAGGGGAAAGTCATTACAGGTGGGGAAAATCATTAGATACAGGACTACTTTTTTTCTGTAGGTTGTGGGTAGAAATGATACATATTATCAAGGGTGAAAGAAATCTTGTAACTTTAGCAATTGACATAAAAAGTTAAGGAGTGTAGAAGATTAAAATGCATTCTAAGATAACAGAAAAGACATTTCAAGTTAACTACAACTTAGAGACAGGAATTGGGAAAACAGTTCAATTAGGGGCTCTAATAACTGAAGCTGAAGACAACTGTGACAAATAAAATTAGGAAGAAATCTAGGGTAGAAGCAGATAGAGAATAAATGCTAGGAAGGAAAGATAGTAGGTTAAACAAAGCAGAGAAAGTTCACTGCAGGGTGTGGAGAAGTGTTAGCCACATTTTATTTTGCCCAAAACAAAGATCCCTGGTTTCTTTGTATATATTTGTTTACAACTTGGTTTTAGCCAAAACAAAGATCCTCTTATATGTAAACCTGGGCAGGACAGGCTCAGAATAGCTTCCCCATCTGGGGTGTGGTGCTTGTACTGAAAAAAAACAATTTTGGCAGGAATCTTGGTGGAGATTCAAAATAGAAGACTGTCAGACAATATGTGTTTCATCCTCAGCCTGGTCTGGATTATTATATGCATAATTCTGCTTTATACTCATTCACCTGGTGTTGGAGATACAGCACATGGGAGATTTTACAGAGAAGCCCTTACCCAGAGGGAATGCCTACCTACACTTTTACTCCCCACAGACTGGTGGACCATCTTATGCTTATTGAACCAAATAAGAATTATACTATAGGTTAAAATAAATTTCACACCCCTACATATACATCTGAATTTTTTGGAGGGTTTTGGGCCACACTTGGTGACACTCAGGGGTTACTTCTAGTTATGCACTCAGAAATTGCTCTTAGCTTGGGGGATCATATGGGATTCCTGGCATTGAACTGAGGTCTGTCCTGGGTCAGCCATGTGCAAGGCATATACCCTACCATTGCGCTTTCAATCTAGTCCCATGTATATCTGAATTTTATCATAGTAAGGACCCTGACTCCACAAGTCCAGAATTCTAAACTCTTTATATTTTGAACACCTTTCAGAACAGTAGGAGTATAGCAAACTTTATGAGGAAGGTATGTGTAAGCCTACAAAGTTGAATTTACAAAACTGAGAACACAGAGGACTCAAACAGCACTAGACTGATCAGGAACAAAAACCAAAAAAAAAATTATTTTAGTGACATCATTGTGAGGACATTTAATTAGAACAAAGAAACAATAACACTGGTAGTCAGAAAAGGGAGCAGTGTGAAAGAAAAAAATTGAGTTCTGAATGAGAAAACTACAAGCAGAAATGTTTATGGTTGCCCTCTATTAAATGAAGAGAGGTATTGCTAAAAAATACTAGAAAATCCCTACCTTCCTAATTTTCAACAATGAGTTAACATTGGTGAACACATTTTCAATAACAAGTTAGCACATAGCTTTATTTATTTTATGAGAATTCTAAAATATATTAGTTAAGAATAAAAGTTACTTTTATTAATGATAGGGAAGACAGGGTATTACCATAATCAGACCCAAGCACAAAATAAAAATTAATGTGTTATATTTTTTAAGCAGGGGAGAGCACGAATGCAGTCCCCTACTACCACAAATTACGCAGTCAAGTTTCCCACATTTGGGAAAATCGCAGAGTCAGCACACACTGAGTGCAGTGGGTGAGCCTTGCCCTGAGGAAACCACCTTCGTGATCATGGTTTCGCCCCTTCCAGGTAAGTATGTGTGCTATATTTTAGATACAGAAGTAGGCATTACATTATTTAGATGTCTTAATTTACACAATAAATAATAATCAATCATAATAAATTTATTTTTTATTAAATTATTTTCTGATAATTGCACCAGGCATTCTTCAAAGTTTTCTTGGAACAAGTGGTATGAAGTAAATTTTTTTTCTGTTTATTAAGGGCAGGAATATTTTTGAGAAAAAGCGGGGGACATTAATGGAGAGTTCACACTCTTGGTGGGATTTGTGTTGGAACAGTGCATGCCTGAAACAACTATATTTTGAATAACTGTGTAAATCATGGTTTTACTAATAAACATACATTAAAATAATACATACTTCAGGTTCTATGGGGCACAGATTGTGACTGTCATCAATGAGTAAAGCCCTTTACAGAAAGACCTAGATAATCTCACTATGACAATAGTTACTGGATTGTGAAATAAAAGTATGTGTTTAAGACAGATTCTCCTATAATGAAATTATTCCTAGTTACAGACACGTAGCTTTCTGATATTAAAGAGCATACTGAGTGTTTTAAATAAAAATTATGATTATAAACTGCTTCAAAATACCTTAAACAACTTTTGGTCAATTAATGGTTCTCTCCCACACTCATCATCCATCTTGTGTGATCAAGTTGTTGCATGATTTCTTCTGGACATACCTTAATATGAGGTCTTTGACATGGCGCAACTATATAGTTGGCTTTGCCAATAGCCACCAGAAAACTAAGCAAGCTAATCTCATGTTCCCTCACTAAAATGTTTCATTTAAGCATTTGGTAGTAATGCAAAAATGCCCCAGGTTATCCCAAGCCTAGCAACCCACAACCATGCAAAATACACAGACTTCCCCCACAGGACTTCTCCAACAATGCCATGGCTAAGTATACTTTTGGCACTTAAAATAGCCTTCTACTGGAAAAGTTTTCTTGATACCTACTCTCTAAGGGAAATGTTGGAAATAAAACCAAAGTTGCAGAGAATTATGTACCTATTGACAATAAGCATCTCAAGTTTTTCACAAAGCTCAGGGTTCCAGGATAAGTACTGCCCAGTCTTTGCTGTCAAAGTCAGTCTTCTATAGTTGGCGATAGTGTTTTTTGCACAGATCAAAGGGCAATGTGTTTTCTGGTTTTGTCTTCCTGTTAGGACAATCTGCTCTTAGACCAGGTTATTGCTGTTTCCTCTTTGTCAAGATGTCATATCAAAACTGGCACAAGTTGTTGCGAGAGCAGTATTAGGAATTTCCCAGGGAGAGTTTGGTTCCTGGTGCTGTTTCAGGAAATTCTGTTTGTTCTATGTCTGGGGTCTAAGTCTTGGGATTGCAAGGTCACTGCCCCAGAGTCACATATGGTCCTCCAACCCAGGAGCAATTTCTGAACACTTAGTCAGAAGTAACCCCTGAGAATCACAGGGTGTTGTCGAAAAACAAAAACAAAAAGGAAAGAAAAGGAAAAGAAAGAAAAAGATAAATAATTGGTTACAATATAGATTAGGAAAGAGAGGAGTCGAAAAAAAAAAAAGGTTAGTGAGAATAGAGAAGAAGAATAAATAAATAAGATAAAAATATTGGGCTGGTTTGTCTGTAGTAGAGGATTTTCCACTCTCAAGGCTCTTTATTACTAACAGGGGTGTGCTTTGCTAAATAAAGGTTTCATAGTTTTATAGTGATTGGAGCTTTTTAGGATAATCAGATTCCATGTCTAGTACTAAGCAATGTGGTAGTGAGGTCTATAAAATGTGATCACCGTATGTAGTAACGTCTGCTATATCTTAAGTATAGAGGTACCTTTCCTAAAGAGCAACTGACAGAGAGGACTTTATTTAACATAGATTGAATTGATAAAGAAGAACAAAGGAGAGAAGGAAAGAAGAATGGGGGAAAGAGAGAGTAAAAGGAAAAATAGAAAGTAGTAATTTGCAAAAATGTGTTTGATAAGTAGGATCTGTAACATAAGTTTGTGATGTGCCATTGACTGTTCCAGTGAACTGAATGATCATATGCTTTGGCAAATGCCCTACTGAAGAATTGAATAATTAATGACTGTGTTGGATGGAGATGGATGGATGGGCCTTTCTCTGTCATCCCTGGCCACATGGCTCTGCAACCCCCATTCAGCTGGCGGGTCCCAGGTTTAGGTGAACAGTGGAATCAGACTCATCCAGAGACAGGCATCAGGAAGTATCAGTTTTACTCATACCCTATCCACCACACTTGTGGTCAATCTCAACCATTTATGCATGCTATCCTTAGCTTTCCCTGCGTCTTAACTTGTCTGGCCATGTCTTTTCCTCATACCTCTCCATGCTGGCAGAAAGGGCAAAAGGGCCTAATCCTCTCTGGTCAAAGCCTTATCTACCCTTTCCAAGACCCTCCCAGGAAATGGGCGGGGTCTTGCAGGTAAGGTCAAGTTACCTAGGAAGAATGGGGGCGGGGGAATGAGGCTTCACCCTACCACCTGTGCCACCACTCCAGCACCAAGGGGCATCTTATCTAGAGAAAAAAATTATTTTAAAATGAGAAAAATATTTAAGGGGCTGGAGCAGTGGCGCAGGTGGTAAGGCATCTGCCTTGCAGGCGCTAGCTTAGGATGAACCATGGTTCAATCCCCAGACAACCCATATGGTCCCAACGCCAGGAGGGATTTCTGAGTTTATAGTCAAGCGTAACCCCTGAGTGTCATCGTTTGTGGTCGAAAAAACAAAGAAAAAAGAAAAATATCTTAAAAAGGAATAAATTAAAAAGTGCTTCAAATCCTCTCCAAAATTCCCTAGCATATGATTTATATTATTCAAAATTCTTCTTATTAATTATTATACAGCAAAATTATTTAGGGAATTCTCTCTTTACCATAAGTCAATTATCATATTGAATATAGTTTATTATATGCAAACAATTTTAACTTTTCCCTTATAACACACATACTAACTGAATAAAAATATAAAATACATTTTAATAGTATTAAATATTAAATTAAAATAAAATATTTAGATGTACAGAAAGGAAAATGAGTTGCTTTACACTAATAAAATAAATAACCTTCAGAATAGTCTCTAAATCTTAGTATCAAATAATGAAGCTTACCACAAAGAGTATTGAGTTCAGTTAGAGAAATAACTAAACTAACAATTATGACAATGGTAGAGAGTGAGAGAAAAAAATGCCTGTTGGGTGCTGGAGAGACAGCATGGAGGTAGGGTTCTTGTCTTGCATGCAGAAGGTCAATGGTTCAAATCCCAGCATCCCATAGGGTCCCGTGAGCCTGCCAGGAGCGATTTCTGAGCATAGAGCCAGGAGTAACCCCTGAGCACTGCTGGATATGACCCCCCCAAAAAAAAAGAAAAAAGAAAAAAAATGCCTGTCTCGAATACAGGCAGGGAGGCAGGGATGAGGGCATTGGTGATAGGAATGTTGTATTGGTGAAGGGGGTGTACTTTTTTATAATGAAACCCAACTACAAACATGTTTGTAATCATGGTATTAAATAAATAATTATATTTTAAAATGATAAAATATATAAAATGAAATTCTAGAAATAAAATTATGGGATATATTAATACAAAAATGAGAAAAATAAAATAATGGCAAAATGTTCTGATCATGGTGCAGATAAGTAAATTTTCAGATAACAAAGAACCAGTTAATGTTTTAGAAATACCTTAGTAGTTTGAATCTAGAAGATCATACAGGGGTTAAAATACTTTTTTTTTAGATATTTATTTTTAATTATTAAGGAACGAGGGGAGTTCTTTAATTTGGTATTGATAAAAGACAGCATACAAGATTAACTGAGAAAGGCCAAGATACTTATCTTGAATGTGGTCATTGTAATGGTTTAAATTCTGGCACTGTGCATGGTCCCTGAGCACTACCAAGGATGTCCTCCACAAAGAAATATGTTAGTAGTTTAACTGGCAAGAAAATCAATAAGAACTGAGAATGTGTATTTTATAAATAGTCAGACATATTGAGAAAATTTCTTATGAAAATTTTTATGAAGTCTATATGATGATAGAGACATATTGTAGGCAATCTTCCTCCTCCCCCCAAAAAAACCAGGAGTAATTGATTTTATCTAATGTTATATGATTAAATTCAGATGATATGGATGCTTGAGAATATGAATGGTTTTCATGAATGACGTTATTTAAAATTTGATAGTCATAGAACTTGAATCATCTGTTCTGCCTTATAAATTGAGAAAACAAAAAGATGTGTGGTACCAGGTGCAAACAGTCTCATCAACATTAAGTGAAAGCAAAAAATGATCAGACCTAAATACCCAACCCAAAGTCAACAATAATAGAATCAAGAGACCCAATCTACAGCAAAGGGTACCTGTTACACTAGCAGTTCAGAGGACAAAGGGTGGAGGTGTATGATGCATACTGGGAACAGGGGAGGAGGGAGGACAATACTGGTGGTGGAAATGGCCCTAAATTTTGGGAGTATCACACCTGGCAGCACTCAGGGGTTACTCTTGGCTCTATGCTCAGAAATTGCTCCTGGCAGGTTCAGGGGACCATATGGGATGTCAGGATTCGAATCACTGTCCTTATACATGCAAGGCAAATGGCCTATCTCCATGTTATCTCTCCGGAAATGGCCCTTATTTTTTTTTGTCCCCAATTTCCAATTGGAAATGGCCCTTATTTATTGTCACTTTGTACCTTAAATATAACTGTGAAAAACTTATAATTCATATTGGTCTCAATAAAAATTATTAAAAAATTGAGTAGCCATAACCACATTAGCACATTAATAATAATTTTATAAGACTAACATAAAACACATGCATTAATGACATCTTGCTATAAAATATTAGAAAATTATAAAACATACATCAAATGTATTTTTTCATATGTAATTATGGAATTTTAATATTAAAATATTTGTTCACGTATGTTAAAAGGTAGGAAAAACTCAGGTTGCAATAAATAGTATAGGACAGTACCATAAGATCAATATGGAAACACAACTTATATGGATAACAGATCAGATTTCTGCTTGATTCCCCCAAACAGACTTTGTTCCATTTATCGCTGACTTTCCAATTATCTCACTTCAAAGATCAAGCCTGTTGCCTTAAAAAAAACAAATTGAGGGAAGTTTGTAGCAATGTTATAGAAACAATCCAGGCTACTTTTCAAGCCTTCCTCTTCCCAGGAATTGTGTAGCCCAGTTCTGCATCAAGCATAGAATTTCTTGGATTTTTCATGTTAAATGAATATGCTGTTTTCACACTTTTCTTAGGAAGTGTTAGGAGGAAATCAAGGCTATGGTATGAGTATGCTCTGGCTTCCCAGTAGAAAGAGCTGGTGATGATGCCTCCAAGGCATTCCTTTTAACTAATAGACAAGGTTTCCTTCTCCAGCTCCTGTAGAATTCATTTGGTACTACAAGGGTTGTCCTCCCTTCACCCCATTTCCCAGTATGTGACCCATATCTCCCTCCTTTGTCCCCCTCCCCCAGAGTGTTAGTGTAACTGTTCCTCTCTATGTATAGCTTGTTGTAGATAAGGTAGTCGATTCTGTTATTGATTTTGGATTTGGTATTTGAGTCTGATTACTATTTATTTCCACTCAATGTTTATATGGCTTTTTGGTCCTGGTACCATTGGTTTTTATTTTCCCCCTCAATTCTTTTTTTTTTTGGGTTTTGGGTCACACCTGGTGACGCTCAGGGGTTACTCCTGGCTATTCGCTCAGAAGTTGCTCCTGGCAGACACGGGGGACCATATGGGGAACTGGGGAATCGAACCGCGGTCTGTCCTAGGTTAGCGCAGGCACCTTACCTCCAGCGCCACCGCCCGGCCCTCCCCCTCAATTCTTGAGGCAGAAAAAAAATGATTCAAGTTGTGTGGTTCTACTAGAAGAAGACAAAAAAACAAAAAACAAAAAACAATAAAACCCAACAAACAGTAAAAAACAACAGAAACAGTAAC
>PVKC010053682.1:0-10107 GCA_004027635.1 Crocidura indochinensis | reverse complement strand
GGTTTTCAGTCTAATGGAATGTTCCTGGGTGTTTCAGCCCTAGGATGGACTTCTGGGAGAGCGAGTCTTTTTTGGGGACCAGTTTGGTCCACTCCCATGAAATCCAGAACAGCAAAGGACAAAGAAACACAAAGAAAAGACAAGACTCACAGTTCTTAGGAGTTGGCCCTACTGGGCAGGCGTGGATGCGGAGAAATTCTTAAAATATCTTTTATGTCCATACAAGTTTGAAAATGTTTTCATTTCATTTATTTTTCCTCTTTATAATACACATTTCATATTGGAAACAACCACTTTCATTTTGTCTTTAATTAGTGAAATTTTACTTCAATTTCAAGATATGATTTTGAGTTTTATTTATTTATTTATTTATTTATTTATTTATTTATTGTTTTTGGGCCACATCCAGTGATGCTCAGGGGTTACTCCTAGCTATGTGCTCAGAAATTTCTCCTGGCTTGGGGGGACCATATGGGATGCCTGGGGTTCTGTCCTAGGCTAACACAGGCTACCACTTGTGCCACAGCTCTGGTGCTGATTTTGAGTTTTAAAAACATCTGAAACTTAATGATGTGCTCTCCACGAGTAAAAAAAAAAAATCCAAAGCAAGTGGTCTACTGTTAAAATAGGAAAAATAATTTGAAAAAAAATTGACAATATGTGACATCTGTTCAACTACTAGCAAAACTATTTATGTTAATAATAAAATAAACAAAACAAAAAATAAATCCCCATTCTCTGTACCAGTTCAATCTGTCCCCATTGATTTAGCACACATCCCCAAGGAACTGGCTCAGACTTGAAACAATTCTAATTGGACCATCATATTCTATACCACCAAAATAAGAAGGATAAGATAATGGACAATATCTAAAGCACATAGCCAAATATGACTCACAAGATCACTCTGGAACCTTGCATTCTTAGTAACATATTCACTAATTGATAAGAACCATAAATGGGCCTTTAAAAGGAGCAAACAAAGTACTTTAACTCTAATTTAGTCCTTTAACTAAGTTTCTCCCCATGCTGAGAGTTCTTTTTCCTTCTTCTTTACATTATATTTTATTTGGCATTCTAATTTTGAGTCTGAGCAATTTTTTATTCAATATTTCATTCTTGAAAATATTAAAAAAAAAACCTGGTAACCTTAGATTGCCAAAGAGAACCTGCTATCAACACTCTTGCATCAAAACCCATTTAATACTAGAAATATAAAGATCAGACTTAGGACAATATAGAAGTAAAACATTAAGAAGTATATAATTGCCCTCATATAAATATTAGAATATAATTTCTTTTTTTTTTGTTTTTGGGCCACACCCAGTGACACTCAGGGGTTACTTCTGGCTATGTGCTCAAAAGTCGTTTCAAGCTTGGTGGACCATATGGGAAACCAGGGGATCGAAACGCGGTCCATCCTAGGCTAGCACAGGCAAGGCAGGCACCTTACCTCCAACGTCACCGCCCGGCCCCCAGAATATAATTTCTAAAAAATATAGTTTATTATAAAATATATCAAAATATTTGTAGAAAGGAACATAAAAATGCAAGATAAATTAAAGTTGAATAACTGTAACTTTAGAGTACAAAGATCCTCTCAAATCTGGATATTCATTTCTAAACCTTATGTCAGGTTGAAAATAGGAGTTTGGATTTTTCACCCAGTAAGAGATCAACTATAATATAATACTTTGCAAATTATAAGGAAATACCTTATAACTTATAATTAATAATTTAAACCAAATGAACTCAAAGGAATCAACTACTGAAATTGTAGTAATTTTATTTGGATTTTAGCAGACACAAAACACAAATGTTTTAGAGGCCAAATACTATGATAATACTTATTACATTTATTTTGCCTTTTTCTTTTTTCCTTTATTCCTATGCAATAAAATATATTTATTTATTGAATCCATTTACATTACAACAGAAATATGTCCTCTCTAAATTCATCTGTTGAAAACCTATAACTATTACTTCAAAATATAATCATATTTAAAGGAGGGTCCTTCACGGGAGTCATCAAATGAAAGCCAAGTTCTTACACTGGTAGCCACTAATCTGTACCAATCTGAGGAGAGTATGTGGAAATGCAAAGAAACAATAGGAATATAAAAATCAGGAAAAAAAGAATGCTTGAGGAGAAGCAAGAAAGTGGTGACGCCCTATGTTAAGAAGGAGAGGAGAAAAATGTGCTAGGATTATATTTGAGTTGGACTATTGAAATATTTACTGGGCTTAGAATTATTCCTATTTTTTATAATACAATATCATTAAACATTTTTTATCTAATTAGGAAAGTATTTACCTTAGAGTCTTTTACCTTTACTCATTAGCACTATCACTAAAATTAATCCCTCAGACTTATTTTATAATAAAGCCTTAACTAAAGCTTTGAGACAATTTTGCTTTAGATGTTATACTTGGATGGAGTATTAACATTTTCAATGGATAGATATTATGAAAACTTATATGTTAAACATATATTATGGCTATAATATATCTAATTTTGAGGGGTTTTGGTTCAAACTAGGTAGTGGTTAGGGCTTACTCTTGGCTTTGCACACAGCAATTATATCTGGCAAGATTTGAGAACAATATTGGTTTTTGGGAAGGAACCCAAGGAGGGTGCATATAAGGAAAAATGCTGTGCCTACTTTATTATCACTCTGAAACTCATAGTTTTACTAATTTTATATTATACATCTTTTAATGCATAATACATACAATCTTACCCTTCTGCATATCGTGTTAAATCTATTGTGCAGCTATTACGGAATAATCAACATAGAAAATACTGAGTTAGTAGGTGTCAGAAGAAGTGGTTGGGTATTATTTTTGAGTACTGGACACATGCTTTGCATTCAAGTGTCCTGGATTCAATGCCTGGTATTGCATAGTTCTGGAACTACTGGTTGGAACACACAACCAAGGGGTTATGTATGAGGAAACAGGATGAGCAAAGAAGCTAGAAGACAAACAATCGTTGCAATACATGCCTTGGTGGAAGGTTTACATTTTGAACACTCCACCACAAGAAATGGAAATGGAAAGAATCACTTTCATTTTCTCACCATGAAGAGATGCAACAATCCACTTGACAAATGAACAGTAATGCTAGAATTTCTATTGTAGAAAATAACAATGTTCAAAATCTGTAGACATCTTAAGGAGTTTTAACTAGGAATTTCCAAAGATATTTTAATCCCACTGCAATCCTATGGTTTGGTTACAAATAGTATCTTCATTAGACAGATGAGGAACTGCAGGCAAAGAAAATTACGATGACTTGTCTAAAGATGGGTAGCTAAATATATGACTGAAATTTCAAATAAAGAAGTCAAAATTGATCCAGTAAAATCTAACAAAGGCTTTTACATCTTTTGTTTGTTTGTTTTGTTTTGTTTTGTTTTGGGGTGACACTCAGGAGTTACTCCTGGCTATGCTCTCAGAAATCATTCCTGGCTTGGGGGACCATATGGGACAACCAGGGATGGAACCGAGGTCCGTCCTGGGACAGATGCATGCAAGGCAAAGTCCCTACTGCTGAGCTAACGCTCTGGCCCCAAGGCCTTTCACTCTTAACATCAGTGCAGAATCTAATGAAATAGCAAATTCCAGTCCCCACCACTTGGGCAACATATTTTGAAAATTCCACTTGCAATACAGTTCACAACAGAGCACAGTTTGTAATTCGGGTCTTCCACAGAAAATTCTGCTTTTTTTTTTTTTTTCTTTTGGGCCACACCCGGCGGTGCTCAGGGGTTACTCCTGGCTGTCTGCTCAGAAATAGCTCCTGGCAGACACGGGGGACCATAGGGGACACCGGGATTCAAACCAACCACCTTTGGTCCTAGATCGGCTGCTTGCAAGGCAAACGCCACTGTGCTATCTCTCCGGGCCCTGCTTGTTTTTGTTTTTTGTTTTTTGTTTTTGTTTTTTAACAATAACCAGAGATCTTTTGTCACTTAATCTCTAGATTTGCTGTCATACTGGCTCTAAATGATATAGACTATGCGGCCACCAACTAATGAGATGGAATTTCAGATCCCAGGAACTGTTCCAACCTTTTCTCCTAGAATAAATTTGGGCCACGAAAAACTCCAGCCAGTTCAGGAGAATTTTTGCATTTATCAATATGTGAAAATGTTTGGTGAACTTGGGAGAAACTGGAAGAAGTGTCTTGCATGGGAATTTAGATTTTTCTTTTCTGAAATTCCTGGTTCCATTTTTTGGCCAGTAATTTTTATGACTCACAACTACTATAATAAAAACCCAGTGAATTCCTTAGCACAATTAAAATGCAAAAACAAAACAAAACAAAACGAAGAAAGAAAGAAAGAAAGAAAGAAGAAAGAAAGAAAGAAAGAAAGAAAGAAAGAAAGAAAGAAAGAAAGAAAGAAAGAAAGAAAGAAAGAAAGAAAGAAAGAAAGAAAGAAAGAAAGAAGAAAGAAAGAAGAAAGAAACAGCCCTCTGCTGAACATTAATGAGCAGCACACCAGGTTTGATACTTATTAAAATGTACAGGGATGATTATGCAGAAACTAACACTTTCTTCTAATGATTTTATGTGTGAACTTGAACACAAAACCGTTGAAGAAATAATTTCTCCCTAAGGGAGAGGAGAGATCTTTATATCAATTGCTAAGCAGAAAAAGATGAAAAGGTAGAATATTCCTTACTGGGAGTAGATATTTGAACAAAAGATTAAATAGATGACCACAGAAATGACTGTGGTACACATCAAAATGTTATTATTTACTTAACTGACTAAAACACAGTAAAGAAGCCAGTGAAAATGCTTGGCATGACATTTATGATTTGAGCTTTTTTGAATTTGTCGACAATTTGCCTTCTATTCTAAATTTGTTGCCTTTACCACCTGGCCTCAGTATTGAACCTGTGTCAGCCAGAAGGAAGAGGAAATGAATCAAATAAATGAGCCAATGTGGACAGTGTTCAAACTTGTATCTAATCCTCTTCCCTTACAAAATGCTGAGTTACACAAATGACAAATTGCAAATCACCTGACTCAGGTAAAGCAGAAGTGGAAGGTCATACTAGAAATGACCTTCTCAGTTACATTCAGGCTCTTGACATGATAAACTATTGTTTTCTGTACAATCATTTATGAAACATATTTATTTTAAAAGCAAAGTATGTTTTAGACATCATTTAATATACCTTAATTCTTTCTGGTTTTGATTTTAGCATTCATAATTCTGAATTGTTATTTATCAAATAGTCTACATATTAAATGTTTATTTTTATGTTCTATGTTAGAAGAGCTTTTCAGAAAGCAAAAGGGAGAATAAAAGGGTCATTATTAAAAAAGACTAGATTAAATCTCTTTAAATAATTATTTGTTTTCAGCATTTAATAAAAGCACAAATTGCAACAAAATATTTTTAAAACACAATTCATATATCCATGGATGAGTCTAAATGGTCTTTATATTGACTACAGAGGACTCTAAAGACACATGTTAGATATAATCATATTTAAATAATATCTACTTTGAAAATTTTAGATGTTATTTTAAAAATATGATAAAGCAATTTCATATATGGTTGCGAATAATTTAATTAAGTACATGCACAAATTTTATCAACACAGAATGTTCACAATTTCAGTTTACATATTTTCCTGCTCTTAAACATTACTGCTTTTCATAACCTTTAGAAAAGTTGTCATTAAGACAGAGAAACAGTACAGCAGTAAGAGTGTTTGGCTTACAAATGTTTCCCAGTTTTATCCCAAACCCCCTCCTCAGCTCCCATAATCATAGGCACCAGTGATCTCTGAGTGCAGAGCTAGTATAAGCCCAGAACACCAGTGGGTTTGACCACAAAAAAATTGAAATCCAAAAACTTAGAAAAAGATTAAAAGTAATGTCATTTTCTCAATAAATACAAATGCAATACATAGTTCAATGATCTACAGGTACATTTTTCACATAAGGAAAATTTGAGCTTTTATCCCAGGAACTTCATAGAAACCCAAACACAACCAGAGAGAATTCTTTCAATGATTGTGTTGGGAATAGATATTAGACAATGCTTGGTGAGTCTCATCTAAAAACTGTATGTGATATTTTAGTTCAAACCTGCATTAATTATAGTCAGAACACTTCACATGTGACTTTCTATAGATTTCTGTTTCAAGATTACTGTTCACTCTGCCTGGCTGAAGTGTTCATAATTTCCATTATAAAACTCTACTTAACAATTTAAATTTTTCTTGTCAAGTTTCCTAAGACCAAATAGAAGAGTGTATCTAATTTATATGATAAACAACTACAATTTATTATATTATACTTTGGTTATAAAGAAAAGTCCTTTAGACAGATTGCTTTCATTTAATATGTGATCTATTTATTCTAAATGAGAAAAAAAGAAAAAAATGTTCTATACATCTCATTAATTCCTAAAGGACATAGTTTTGATTATACATTTCATCATGAGACAAATAGACACAAAATTCATTAAATCTCATTTCATATATCGCATGTGGTAATTTAAATGATCATGGATGAAAAGTTTTGAAAATGTGATGTTATAAGAAGAGAAGTTTAGTTGAAGAAAAATTACTAGGCAATTATCTACTAGATAGTATTATTTTTTTAATGGGAATGAAAATGTTAAAATATATGGGTTCTGTCCCTAAATTATCTGACTTAAGTCTTTTTTTTTAAATTACTTTGTTTAAAGACCATATGTTATACTTGAGATAGTTTATCATAATACATTTGTTTCCAGGTAAATATAAGCATAATTATTTAAAAAAGAAAATAAGAAAAGTAAAATTAAGAAAGAATAAAAGGATATAGCAATAAGAAATTTTGTGAAAATTCTTTTATATTATATTAAAGTCATTAAGTCATTGTCAGAATTTTTGTTATTATTGCTTTTTTAGTCCATACCCGGTCATGTTCAGGGGTAACTCCTGTCTCTTCTCTCAGATATTACACCTGACTGGCTCTGGGGACTATATGGGATGCCCAGATGGAAATTGGGTTGGCCACATGCAAGGCAAATGCCCTACTTACTCTCTGTGATATTGCTCCAGCCCAGGTCAGAATTTTTTTTTGAGGGGGGGGCGTTGGGTCACACCCGGCAGTGCTCAGGGGTTACTCCTAGTTTTAGGCTCAGATATCGCTTCTGGCAGGCTCGGGGGACCATATGGGATGCCGGTATTTGAACCAACGTCCTTCTGCATGCAAGGCAAACGCGCCACCTGTATGCTATCTCTCCGGCCCACCAGGTCAGAATTTTTGAGTAAGCTATTATTGCAAGTTTTTTTTAATATTTCTTAAATATTCATATGACTGATATATAATTTCTCTAAAATATTTTAATTTGAAAATGGGAATAAGAAATGAACTTCCTGGGTGCTCTCCTGCCTCTGGTTGGAAGAGATCATCTACTTTTGTGCTGGTGGGCATGGTGATCATTAGGATTTTAGTTCCAATGACTAAAATAGTTGAGTCAGATTTTAAATAATGTATATATTCAGACAGAATGATCTACTCTGTCTCTCCTATGAAACTGCGAGTTGTGCATGACTTTTTTCTACTGGACGTGTTACACAGGTCAAAACCAATACACCTAAAATAATACACTAAATGTGTGTTGCAACCCTGGTGAATGGTAATTTATGATAGTCCCATTTTCCTTTGTGTGTTTACCAGACTCTAAGTGGGTTGCAGCTTAAGATACCTTGGAAGATTCATGCTTGGAGAGGAATCTCTTCTGAATTGGTAGAAAGCAGATCTTTATTTTACATAGCTGCTCAGTGATCAATGCAACATTTATTGCAGTAAAAAATTCTCCATCATTTTCTCATTTTCAATGAAGATTAATATTCATATATGGAGAAAAAACTCCTTATATAAACAAGGGAAACCATGCATTTATATCCATCATAACCTTTATCAATTGAAATTTAAAGTATTCTACAAAAACCTTAAATAATCATTATAGCTTTTTATAAGACTTACAAAATACTCAAAAGTCCAAGGAAATTGTGTTTTGTTCATATATCACACTCAAAACTTCATACGTAAATGGCTATGCAGAAGATAGGCTAGAAAAACATTTCAACATATTTTTCTTACAACTTTCTTAATAATAATTTATTAACTGTAATATATGTTCTGATAAAATATTTGTATATAACTTCTTTAGAGTATAATGAAAACAAACTATTCAGTGAGTTAGTAACTTAGAGGATTTTATAAACAGTATATGAAACTACATTACAGATAAAATCTAAATTTTAATATTGTAATATTTATAAACAAAGTCAATTTTAACTTATGAAAATGACTCTTTGAAATCTAATTTTTTTGTTTGCTCTATGATAAAAATCATTGCAAAGGGTATTTGAAAGTTTAAGATTTCCATTCATGAAACAGTTGTTAAATTTAACTTTTTATTTTTGGATCTGAGCAGTATGACCACAGGGATGCTCAAAGACTTCCTCCTGGTTATGCTCTACTGACCATATGATACTTGGGACATCAGAGAAAACAGGATCTTCAGCCTGCTGAAATAACTCTCCAGCCATAATGGGTTATTTATTGAAAGTTCTTTTCAAACCAACTCTCCTCATGCATCTGAAAAAGACTTTGAAATGCAGATAAAAGAACTACTCATGGGGAAATCAACTTACAAGTATACATATATGATTAAGGTAAATTTATATATTTTTATCTGTTTACTTTTTGCTTTATCTTTATAATTATATCTACCATATAACGTTAGCTTAGTCATATTAAATATAAAACTGCTAAATCAAGTAAATGTTTGGTTTGGTTTACTATATATATCATCATTTATTTCTGAATGATTAGAGATTTCTTCATTTTTTATTATGCTTTAATTTTTGATTTGTGAGGAACCAAAATATCTTAGATGTGACATTTGGATAAAAGCAATGTGGGTGAAAATTAAATTAAAATATAATTCTTACAAAGGCAAGTCATGCAAAACAGAAAGAGAATAAATGGTATGCTAGCTATGTTTGCAATAATTTTCCCTGTTCAATTAATCAGACACTCAACTGGCATGAAAATATATATCATCTAAGACAAGCAATCTATTTTAGTTGGCATCTAAAGTCGAGGGGCGATTCTTTACTTTACAACATTTCCACTAAATATACCTAAAATTATGAAATGTAACTCATGGCACAGTGACTTAAGAAAAAGCAAAGTCAGGTTTCAAATTTTGCAATAATGTTAAATGGTCAAGGTGTGGAAAAGAAGTAATATTCGTGTTTTTGTGAAATATCATGGAAACCTGAATGAGAATGTCAAGAATGATAAATATCGCAGAAATCATTTTGTAGAGAGTTTATATACTCAGCATTTTCAAAAAAATCACATTAGTCTTTTTCTGGTTTTGCTCTTACATCAACCAATCAGTCCGTAATCTTCAGGAAGGGTCACTTGAGATATTTGATGACGAAAAATCACATACTTGACTATGGTTTTTGGAAAATAAAGATACTTAGTATCATCCCAAATAAAATTATTATTTGTGCTAACATAAATGACTTTTGTGGGCAGTAGTTTGATGATATTGAGACATAAATATACATATATATATATATATACATTCATATGTGTATATAATGCGGTTTGTACTAGATGTTTGAACTTCTTCTCAATGATTTATCAGACATGAAAGATAAATATATTTCCATAGTAATAACCATATGAAAATCCAGTTTGAATTTAAAAATTGAACAATCATAAGCATGGGATAGGCTCTATTCATTTCCCGAGTTGATCAGTGAATTCATTATGTGCTGTAGCATAAGAAATTACTTGAATCTACCAGAAGAGAATTGCAAAGTAGGACACAAAAAGCTGCATACCTGAAACATACTTGATTTGGTCCTATTTTTAATAAAATGTGTTTCTAACTTTTATAAACTAACTAAAGATGTGCCTCTGCATAACATTACATAATTCATACATGTGAACATATAGGTATATAGGTTCATATACAGATATATAGAAATAAATCGTATTTATTCTTCAAATATAACTTTAGTGAGATTTATAATAGATATATAGATTCACACATAGATATA
>PVKC010053681.1:0-10091 GCA_004027635.1 Crocidura indochinensis | reverse complement strand
CTCTTTTTTTTTTTTTTTTGGTTTTTGGTTTTTGGGTCACACCCGGCAGTGCTCAGGGGTTACTCCTGGCTCCATGCTCAGAAATTGTTCCTGGCAGGCACGGGGGACCATATGGGGCACTGGGATTCGAACCGATGACCTTTTGCATGAAAGGCAAACGCCTTACCTCCATGCTATCTCCTGGGCCCCTGTTTTCACTCTTTTATGGGGAACTTGCCTGTGTTTCGATTTAATGTTCAGTTTCCTAGCACTGTTTTTGTTCCATGCCGTTACTTTCAGTTTCAGGTATGGGAAAAGAGTTGAGTCTTTTGTGTTTTGTTTTTTTTTTATCAGGAGGCGAACTTCCAATTGAAGCAAACAAGTCTGTCTTGAAACATGCATCCCTGGAAGAAGCTGAATCCTCGCTTGTGCCAACAAGATATCATGCAACAAGATTTTCCGAGGCAAAAGGACCTGAAGTGCCTTTTGAACAGAAAAGGAGATTAAAGGAGCCTGGCGAATACCCCATTCTGGTGAGAGTTAAGAAAGAAGAGACCAGTTTTAGTCATGAGACAGGAGAGGAAGCTGAAGAATTAGGTGTAAACAATAATTTTAATCTGAAATATGTTACTTATTTGAGAGTACCCAGAAGAAAGAGATCCCTTAAACATAGTTTAAGTGGCAGGCACTTCAGAGGGAGTTCATACCACTGTGACTACAAGGAGTTTGGGAAAGGGTACAGACGCATGATTGGTACATTTAACCTACATCCGAGAATCCATACCGGACTAAAAGGGAACGCAAAGGATGCATGTGGGAAAAACTTCATCCTTAGTTCTCATCTCCAACACGGGCAGACACTTCACAGAATGGGGACATTGTATAAGTGCAGTGACTGTGGAAGGGCCTTCAGTTGCAGTTCCTATCTCGCATGCCATCAGCGACTTCACACTCAGGAGAAACCATTTAAATGTAGGGTATGTGGGAAAGCCTTCAGGTGGAGCTCAAACTGTGTGCGACATGAGAAAATCCACACTGGAGTTAAACCTTATAAATGCAGTTTATGCGACAAAGCTTTCCAACGCTTGTCCGCCTACCGTCTGCACCAGGAAACCCACACCAAGCAGAAATTTGTGGATTGTAATCAGTATGAGGAAGCTCTCACCTATGATTCCTTGTTTGTCCATAGTTTGAGAGACCAGACTGAGGAGAAACTCTTTGACTGTAGCCAGTGTAGAAAGTCCTTTCATTGCAAGTCATATGTACTTGAACATCAAAGGATCCACACGCAGGAAAAGCCCTATAAGTGTTCCAAATGTAGGAAAACATTTAGATGGAGGTCAAACTTTACTCGCCATATGAGGCTACACCACGAAGAAAAGTTCTATCAAGATCAGGAACCACATAGAGAAGCAAAGTTCTGTCAGGTTCAAGAAGACTATAGAGAAGACTTCAGGCAGATGACATCTAGCTATAGCCAGCCTGAGTGTGCCCCTACTGAGGAGAAGGCTTTTCTGTGTCAGCAGTGTGGGAAAACTTTTATTCGAAAGAAATCTCTTATTAATCACCAGAGGACTCACACAAGTGAGAAATCCTACCAATGTAGCGAGTGTGGAGAAGAGTTCACTCACCAGGCAGCTTTTGTTTTTCACCAGCAGCAGCATGCCATTGAAAGGAAGTCTGAAGACGAGCCATCCTTCAGTCAGGACACCGCATTCCAGGTTCCTCAGAGCAGCCGCCCTGCAGAAGAACCCTACAAGTGTGGCCAGTGTGGTAAGACCTTTCGCAACCACTCGTTCCTCCTTATCCACCAGAGAATTCATACCAGAGAGAAGCCTTATAAGTGCAGGGAGTGTGGGAAAGCCTTCAGGTGGAGCTCGAACCTCTCTCGACACCAGAGGATCCACTCCTTAAAAAAGCGATACGAGTTCCACGAGAGCGAAAACGTCGCCACCACCGTGCAGCCACAAATCCCTCCTGATGGGAAACCATTCTGGTGCCAAGAGTGTGGGAAATCCTTCACGCGGAAAAGGTCTCTCCTAGACCATAAGGGAATACACAGCGGAGAGAAACGCTACAAGTGTAATCAGTGTGGGAAATCTTACGACAGGAATTATCGCCTTGTTAATCATCAGAGGATCCACACGAAAGAGCGACCTTTCAAATGTCAGTGGTGTGGGAAAGATTTCATCGGAAGGCATACCCTCACCATTCATCAGAAAAAGCACACTAGAGCGATGCAGTCTGACTGTGGCCTGGTTGGGTTGTCACCTTTGCAGGACACAGGGGTGAGTTTGCAGGAATTAAAACCAAACGGGGAGAAGCCCCTTGAAGTTTGTGAGGAGAGTTGTGACCAACGAGACCTCAGTCTCTCTAAACTCCAGAATGCATCCCCCGGGAAAAAGGGCCACAAATGTAGCCTGTGTGGGAAAATCTTTGACAAGAGCTCACAGCTTACGAACCACAAGAGATTTCATACCCGCGAGAGGCCCTTCAAATGTAGAGAGTGTGGGAAGACCTTCAGGTGGTCTTCCAATCTGGCTCGGCACATGAAAAATCATGTTAGAGATTAGGCTGGAGCAGATGGTGTAGGGGGTGGGAAGCTCCCTGATGGATGCTCTCCTGGAAGGATGTGTGAGGAAAATTTCTCCCTGATGTGGAAGCTAGTGATAGAGAATATTAAGGATCGAAAAACTTGAGGGGCATCGCCTCACCAGCCTCTTGGCAAGTGAGATTCTAGGGCAGAGTAGTAGCATGTGCTTTGAGCTCTCTTAGCACTCCCTTTGGGAATGGCCTTTGCTCCGTGACCTGGCTCCAGGCAGCTCTAAAGGGAGAGACCATTGCCCTCTGTGGTATGACAGAATGCCTGTGGCATGGTGGACTGTGGCTGCTGAGTTTGGAGTTCCGTTTTCGTCTTTGAATTTTGCCTGTGACGTGTCTGTTTTACCATGTAAGCAGTAGCAGCAGCAAGGTATCCAGGGTCTCCAGATGAGGCACCACCTGCTATAACCACCACAACTGACTGACGTCTGCCACCAGCACGGCTTGTTTCAGCAAATGGGTGAGAGCACAGTGCTCGGACTATCACCCAGGAATGGAGCTCAACCAGAACCGGCCTGCTGCCATCTCTGGTCCTCAAGTGTGTATGATAGCAGTGGTCCAATGCGCCCAACAGAAGCTGTTTCTGTGTGTTAGGTAGGCACTGTGCATGCCAGACACTGACAGCAGTGACTGAAGCAGGAAAAAGAAAAACCAAACCTCTTTTTGGTTTTTGCTGTCTTGTATTATTACAGATGACAAATGAAATGTCAGGTATTTTGGATAATCCTGCGTGCTACTGATGGAGGTATGCTGCTGTTTTCTGTAGATTGGTTAAAGAGAACCTCAGTAGAGATGAATATTGAGCAACAAACAGCCTTAGGTGGTCGGAGGGAACCAGAGAGGGTCTTTTTGTTTTGTTTTGTTTTGATTTTTTGGGTCACACTTGGTGATGTTCAGAGGTTACTTCTGGCTCTGCACTCAGAAATCACTTCTGGCAGGCTCAGGGGACCATATGGGATGCCAGGAATCGAACCCAGGTCCATCCTGGGTTGGCCACGTGCAAGGCAAACGCCCTACTACTGTGCTATCTCTTTGGCCCCCAGAGAGGGTCTTTAGGTCCAGGTATTGGAGATGGAATCTAGACTGACAGTATCAATTACTCCACCCCCCACCCCCATACATCATGTGGAGGTAGCTGTCTGCAAGAGGAATCCCAGCAGCAGTGGACGCTGCTATGTTATCAGTGTCCCTTGTGGGACTGAGCTGCCTCCCCTCTGCAGAAGATCTGGAGTTTTGTGACAATTTTGATTTGAGACATGATGTGACCTAATCTGAATTGCATTTAAAACCCAGAACTCGGGGCCCGGGAGATAGCATGGAGGTAAGGTGTTTGCCTTTCATGCAAAAGGTCATCAGTTCAAATCCCGGTGCCCCATATGGTCTCCCGTGCCTGCCAGGAGCAATTTCTGAGCATGGAGCCAGGAGTAACCCCTGAGCACTGCCGAGTGTGACCCAAAAAATAAAAAAAGGTCATCCGTTCAAATTCCGGCGCCCCATATGGTCCCCCGTGCCTGCCAGGAGCAATTTCTGGGACATCTTTGCTCCTGTCTGAGTTTTCTGACACCTTGTGTCACCAGCAGTTGTGAATAGGGGCACATCCCTGTGGTGAGTTGCTTTTCTGTTATTGTTGGGGGTTTTTTTTGTTGTTTTTTGTTTTGTTTTTGTAATGACAGAAAAACCCAGAAATGTCCTTCCTCTCAAATACTGATAATCTGGTTTCCCGCTGACTGCCTCAGCAAATGAAACTGAAGGGTCAGTGTTGGTCAGGATGGGTGAGAGCAAAAGGCTGGGATGAGCATCTCCTGCTGGTCTTCTGGTGCCTACTGAGCTGATCACCTTGGCTCTGCTATGCTTCTGCCTTTGATCAACAGTACTGCCTACTGCCTGTAGTCTGACACAATGCCCCCCAACACCTGTAACACCCCAGGTGACAAGGTGTTAAGCTGACCCCAAGCTCCAAGGGACCAGGGTCATGTAAGTCAACTTGGAGGACTTAAATATGGGTTCAAGCCTCTCTTCCCATTTTCAGCAGAATGATCTTGGGAATATCTCTGGACCTCCGTGCCCGTTTCCCCACATGAGCTAAAAGCCTGGCTGTGCTCTGACTTCAGGGTTACTAAGAGTAAGGCTGGGCTGAGCCTAGGTCCTTCTCCAGAACCAGAGCCCCTGTGGGCCTGCAGCCCTCACAGCAGGCAGTGCTGAGCCACATGGTTACTGTTTCTGCCCACGTGTTTCTTTCACCACTCCTGGTGGTGCCCATACCTCATAGAGTTTCTGCCTCAGTAGGGGCTTTTTACTGCCATTTTTATAAAATGAGATATACTTATTTTTAGACATTCAGAATCCAGATATAAGGTGTACAAAAAGTGAAATGAAATTTCCCTTCGTATTGAGATAAAGTGTTAGTATTTTGGAATTGCACTGTGCGGTCTGGTCTGTTCAGTGACTTGATTTTTTTTAATTGTATAAAAAACACATGATTATAGACACATAGCAAATATAGATGAGTTACAAGGCAAAGCCTGGCCCTTCGGAGCTGCACCCAGAGGAGGGTCAGCACTGGATCTGACTAGGCTTCTCTGAGAGCACGTTGAACCGGACTGTCCTGTGTGCCCTCTTTGCTTCGAGGCCAGACGTTCTCCTCAAAGCTCCTCTTCCAGGGCCTGCAGCCCTCTGTGCCCTCTTCCCTGGTCCACTCCTCACAGTGTCTGTATTTGCCCTGATAGGTATTATCTGGGTTCCCAGCTCTTGTGCCCACTATTGCTTCATTCAGCACACCAGAGACTGCGGCCAGGTTCTTGCCTGATCACTGTGCAGAGATTTGTACAAGTTGCCTCTGTGAAGGAAACTGAGGTCAAGATTGGAGGATTCTGCCAGTGTCCTGGAGGGAATTGCTTCTTGGAGAGCATGTTTCTTGTTGCTTGGGAGCCCAGCTATCAGACTATCTGGCCCGCACTTCTCATCAGGATCCCTCTCCTGCCTTGAAGAACATGCAGTCATTCTCATCTTGCCTTGCCCCACCTTCTTCTGTCCCCTCAGAGGAACTGAAGCCGAGGCTATGGGAAGCCCACTGGGCTGAAATACTATAGAAGAGAAGAGCAAGTGGCAGAAGGTTTTAATTCTCCAGCACCTGTTCAAAGTCACCTGCCAAGACCAGCAGCTGGGTCAGTGAGTCAAGATCATGTCAGACAAAAAGTTTTACAGTCCCTAGTCTGGGGAAGAGTGTGGAGCAGTGGGAAGGAAAATCATGGCTACTACATCACGCAAATCTGCAAACACAAAGCATCGTACCCTCTACCATTTATCATTTCTCCTCCAAGATAGACCCTGGAACAGTTCCCTGTGGCGAAAGAAACGTCTGGGAGACTAGTTGTGTCAGTATTGTCGCAGTATTTTTAGATAGCAAGTTGTGGGGAAGCCTTAAAAACAGAGAACGGAAATGGGTTGTTTTGAGGACTTGGGAATGAGACTGAGAGAGCTGGAGTTCCATCTTCCATATAGAGAAACACTGTGCTGAGAAAGTTGCAGAAGGTACATGCAGGATGCCATGTGTGTAAAGGTAAATGTACTGTTTCTGTGGGCACATCCAAACTTTGTTGTGTTTGACTTCTTTTATAAAATGAAATTGTATTCTTAGATTCACAGGGCAATTAGGGCTGGGATAATGCATGTCAAGGATTTAGAATAGTTGCTGGCATTAAGTGTTGCCAGCATACAATAGGCCGTGCTTACTGTTTTTGCATAATATATTTTCTGTAGATCCAGATAATATGAAGTAAAAAAGTATAAAATCGTGTATTGTAACCTGTGAAAGTCACACGCTGCCTTGCTAATAAGGCAGGAGGAACTGCTGATGGAATCTGGGAGAGCACCTGGAGTCTTCAGTCGTCCTATTTGTTTTTAAAGTTGGGGTCAGCATGTAGATTTGACAGGATTGTGTGGTGGATTCTTAACTGTTTGCCTAAAATAATCAAATAAACATTTTTTAAAGCATGGATCTTATCATATTAGGATTTTGTGGACATCTTGTTTCTCCCATGCATTTGATGTTGCTTCTGGGGAGCCTTATCGTCTCCCAAGGCTTCAAGTTCCTCGCCAGCAAAAACAGGGAGCAGCACAAATAGCTTTTAGTAAAAAAGAAGCTTAAACCAGCATGTGCTTGTGCATCCGGAGTGAAGCATATAGACTCTTCTTACACTGACAGGCCATGTGCTGCTTCAGCTGATAAGAATTACATGCTCTATTTCCTGTTATTCCTTGTCTGAAAATAACAAATGAAGGCAAGAATTACAGACTCTTATGTTTAAGAAAATGGAATGCAGGGACAAGATCCTTAGCCAGTCATCCCACTTTATTAGATAGCTGGAAAAAGGCAAGTAAATGCTTTTTGTTTGTTTGGGTTTGGGATTTCTTCCATTTTATGTGTGTGCTTGGGCCATACTGATGGTGCTCAGTTTATTCCTGACTGCTCAGGCAGACAAGAGGACCATATGAGGTATGGGAATTGAACTTGGGCCTGTTACATGCAAGACAGGCCCACTACCAGATTCATTATTTCTCTTGCACCACAGACTAATGTTTCATGCCACCTACAACTTTTTTTTTTAAGTCAGTGTATTCCCCTTTCCCATTTGTACAAATGAGTATTTTTTACATAAAGGGTCTTTAGAACCAAACATTATGATTTATTAGGGTGCCCCCAAGTAGTGCTCAAGATTCCAGAGGCCCCTCCCAATGATATTGGTTAAACTGAGCCAGTAGTCCAGTGCCTAGCCTGAGGATGCAACCTATTTTCATGTTCTTCCCAACATAAAACATGAAAACCAATGACTTCATACCTTGATTAGTTTTCTATTTTGAACTTGATAAAAAGTAACAACAGAAATAACAGCAGAACAGTTAAATCTAGTTTTGTTTTTCTGTTTTGGGGGCCACCCCTGGTAGTGCTTAGTAGGGCCTACTCCCAGCCTAGTGCTTAGGGATTATATCTGCTAGTGTTTGTAGTACCAAGCCTTGGTCTCATGCTTGCAAACAATGTACTCAAGACTTTTTTTTCCCTCCTGCTTAAAATGCAGTAGTTTGAAACAGATTTATTTCTCAATCTGGGGAGGACTTAATATTGTAAGTTCTTTGACCTGGACATCTAGCTCCTGTTTAAGAGTACCTACTCAAGTCTTTAGGGTATATTGAAACAGAAGCTCCAGTGGTGCAATCAGTTAGCGTGTGGTACTTATACGTGTATGTTGAAACATGGCAATTTCTCCAAGGATGATATATTGCCTTGATAGATTTTTTTTTGTTCTTAGGGCAGATCCTAGTGACTTCTTTGTGGCTTTTTTTTTTTTTAACCACAATACTTTGTACTTTATGGGTAAGGAACCAGTGTGAGAGTTCTGCAAATTGCTAAGTACATCTATTTCCAATTATGTATTTCATACATGGAAAATAAGGATATTTTGGGCTCCGAAATATTAGTTCTGTGAGATGGGTCTGTAACCAGACTCCATTAATCACCTGACATCCATAGACTGCCACTGCCACAGATGCATTTTTGTATCTTGTAATTGGAGCCAGTTCAGAACCAGTCTCTGGGAATCCTAAAAAAGGCTGATCACTGAACACTCTGATGAAGACTCTCAGTGCTGTCAGAGGAAGCTAGGAATATTGAAATAATGAGCTGTCAGGAAATGCTTCAGGAGGGCCTTCGTACCCTTTATTCAAGCAGTTACAATTCTAATTCAGTCTGGAATGAGTAGTAGCAGATGGTAACTTTTGATAACCCAAGCCAGCGTCAATCTTGTGGCCACTGCACCTGGTTTTTTCTTGCTTACTCTGGTCAAGTAAAACTTTAGGGCTAGAGAGAGAATACAGTGTTTAGGGTGCTTGCCTTCACGCTGCCAACGTGGGCTTGATCTCTAGCATCACATATAGTGCCCAAGCACTTTCAGGTATGGCAAAAAAAAAAAAAATCTTAATTCAGAGAACCGTGACTTACAAAGTTAGTGATAGTAGAGATTTAATATCCAGGATATAAAGCACTCACTCTCCAGTATGTCAAAAACTTATATATTTTTTGAGTCAGTGAGATAGTACTGTGGATAAGATGTTTTCCTTGCACGCAGCCTACTTGGGTTCAATCTCCAGCATCACTTATGGTTCTTTGACTTCCTCCAGGAAGGATTCCTGAGTGTAGAGCCAGGAGTAACCCGAGTACCACTGGGTGTGGTCCAGAAAAGAAAAACTCCTATCTTTTACATGTGTTAAGGAACTCTCATTTAGTAATTGCAAAGGCCCCTTTCTACTGGCAACCTCACCCAGAGGGCATCTTTCTTACAGGCCTTTGCTAAAATTACCCAGGTTTTTGGGTCACACCCAGTGAGTGATGCTCAGGGGTTACTCCTGGCTATGTGCTCAGAAATTGCTCCTAGCTCAGGGACCATATGGGACACCGGAGATTGAACTCAGGTCTATTCTGGGTCTGCTGTGTGCAAGGCAAATGCCCTACCTCTGTGCTGTGACTCTGGCCCCCTAATCCTCATTTCTGAGGAATTATTTTAGATTCTTTCTAAACCTATTTATTGGGGGGGGGCACACCCGGTGACACTCAGAGGTTACTCCTGGCTCTGTGCTCAGAAATCACTCCTGGCTTGGGGGACCACATGGGATACCAGGGAGATTCGTCCTGGGTCAGCCGCGTGCAAGGCAAGTGCCCTACCGCTGTGCTACTGCTCCGGCTCATCTTTCTTTTTTTTTTTTTTTTTGAGTTTTTTTGGGCCACGCCCGGTGACGCTCAGGGGTTACTCCTGGCTATTCGCTCAGAAGTCGCTCCTGGCAGGCACGGGGGACCATATGGGGAACCGGGGGATCGAACCACGGTCCGTCCTAGGTTAGCGAAGGCAAGGCTCACCTTACCTCCAGCGCCACCGCCCGGCCCCTCCGGCCCATCTTTCTAAACCATTTTTCTTGTCACAGATTTATTAAAGTGGTGGTTGCCCTCTATATTAAAGTGACCTATAGTCTGACTGCTTTACTTGAAGCGCAAACCTCCCACTTTTGACTCACCTAATTATTGGCTCAGCAGCATAATTAGTCCTGCTCAGCAGAGACTAGATGCTAGTGGACCCTATATTTATATGCTGTTATTTCTCTGATAGGACTCTGTGTGTGTTTGTGCTTTTTGGGGCTACACCTGGGGCCTCCAAGGCTTCTAGCTGTGCACTCTGCAATCACTTCTGGTGAGGCTCAGGGGACCACTTGTTCCGGGGATAGAATCTCCGTCAGCCAAATGCAAGGCAAGTGCCCTCCTGTTGTGCTCTGACACGATTATTTCTCTTTTTTTTAATTTTTAATTATGAGAACAAAGATGCAGAGAAAGGGGTCAAGGTAAAGTTACAGTGGAAGGACAGTCACCCATAACATAGTTCTCAGAAGTCACCTTTGAACTTTTAGCCAAAGAACATTAAGATAAATAAAACAGAATCCATGTACAATTACTTTGTCCCTCAAGCCCC
>PVKC010053680.1:0-10086 GCA_004027635.1 Crocidura indochinensis | reverse complement strand
AAGCATTTCTTAATACAAACAGAACACCTTCCCCACCATTACCTTCTTCAGTTAGGTATTGGTGGGGAGAATTTACAAAGAATTAACAGACCTATCAAGCTTTCTGCTCTTACCCATATGATAGCAAGGCAATCACCAGAGAATACAGAAAGTGAAGTTATTTGATAAGATGGTGACTAGATAACCCTCAGAGAACTGTATGTGTATGTGATATTATGTAAGGAACCTTCAAGAACCCACACACCACTAAGAGAACTAAAGAGAGCCCCAACTATCACCTAAGTGAGCCAAAAAAAAAAAAACAGCAAAAGCAATAGTGCTCTTTTTCCCATTGTTTGAGAAGAGAAGAATTGGGACCTGAATCAGGGAAGTCAGAGAGAAGAGATGCCCACTAACCCAAGGAGTTCCATACTTCATTACAAGGATAAATATGTCTCGGCCGTCAGCCCGATTAGCTAATCCAAGGGACTGTGGCAAGTCTTAAAGTGGACAGGAGTTTGTACTAGACAGGACAAAACTTCAAAGCCTTCAAAGCCTGGTAAACATTTTCTCTTGATGCCATTGAGATATGGTTTCTGAAAGGATGAGCAAGTCAGAGGTTCAACAATAGAAATGGTGACTAAAGAGGATAGAGGGCTCCTCACCATGGTCAGATATTTCCATAAACATATTATAAAAGGGAGAATATTATCTGCTCTTGCCTGCACAAGATATCTATTGGACTATACTCATACTCATTTGCATCTTCCATTGCCATATAAACAATACTTATACCTATAGATATTTTTACGTTAATTTTTACAAGATTTTTTTTACAATTTTATTTCAGTAACATAGTGACAGTCAATTAGGGCCATTCCCACCACCATGATTTCCAGCATGCATCCTGTACCTCCACCCTTAGTCCCCTAGACTACTAGTGTAACAGCTCCATTTTGTGTATATCTTGTAATAGTTTGGATATCTTGATTCTATTGTCATTGACATTGGTTTGGGTATTTAAAGCTGACCATTTTTTATTTCCACTCTATGCTCCTGGGACCATTTGGCCCCTGGATCCCATCCATTTTTATTTTTCCTTCTCTCAGTTGCTGCTTCCTTGTCATCAGGGTGTCATATGAATCTACCCTGGTGCAAGTAGGGGGAGGGGGTTTGATTCATTGGTGCTGGTGCAGGGAATTGTGCCATTTCTAAAGTTGGGATCTGGGGGTTGGGTTGGGCAGTCAATGTCCAATCACATGATGTCTAAGTCAGGTCCCCATGATGATTGTTCAGGGTGGAAGGCTCCCCTGCATTATAAAATTCATGATATCTTATCCCTTTAGATAAGAACTTCTTTCTATACATAAGATTTCCCCCATTTTAGTGTTCCTATGCAGAAATGAAAAAAGAAAGCAATGCCATTTTATATTATTGGTGCATTGAAAGGTAAAAATAACAAGCTATACAATCTCTGGTCTGGTTTTGACCTGAGTTCTTATTCCAAATTTCTACTAGAATTTTCTGCTAAACAGAACCTAAACAGGCCTCCAAAAATAAAGAAGAAAAAAAGAAGAGAAAGAAAAGAAAAGAAAAATGGGGGTGGAGGCTACCTCTACATGTGGAAATAAATACTAAGTTATAAGTATTAAGAAAGTAGACATACAAAGAAAATATAAATATTTTCATTGAGTCTTTTGAGATAGTCTGAGTGAGGAATAGGGTCCAGGGCACATTTTCTTCTCATACCATAGTGTTGTGGAATCTAAAAAAAATGGTTTGCATTAGTTAGATTCTAAAGTAGTGTCCTCAAACTGGGGGTCTGGGGGTCCCTCTGGAGCTGAATCCAGTAGCAGGCAATAGTTCACATTGAGGTGAAGTAGGAGAAAGCGGGCCACATAAAATAATCAGTGAGATTGGTGGCTATAGCTTCTTACTGGAGTGATATATGGGGGTGCTGAGAAGATACTCTTACTCTTTGGGAGTGAGGTAATGGCTTACTGGGGCAGGGGATAGGTCCCGGTTCCTGAGGAGTTAGGACTGGGGATAAAGAGGGGAAAGATGATGAATCAGGATTGAGGGAGTGAAAGAATAGAAGGAGTTTTGTAGAGTGGTGATTCAGGGTGGGGGGTTAGGAGAGATAGTATATAATAGGGGCTATACACAATATAGTCAGGTATTATGTGCAATGCAGGTTAGAAAAACATAGAGGAGTCCACCACATACACTCTCACACCCACTTATATACAGACATTAGAAATCTATTTGTAGGTTGTAGTTGGAGGTCTGATCCTTATGAAATGGGTAATATGGGTCAGTACATTTTAAGATATACTTGAAAAAGGGAGCAGGGTGCCTACTGACATTCTAACTCATGGGTCTGTGGTTTCTCAAGTACATGACATCAGATGAAATGATACGACTTTGATTCTCATAACTAATTCCTGATCTTCCGTTAAAAATAGCTGCTGAATAAACAGCTCTCACATATCCTCCAGTTGACTATGGATTCAAAAGTGAGGCTTATTTGAAGAGGGGAGAAATAGAGGAGCAAAACAAGAGAAAAATGCTAAGCTTATTTTTTATTCTTTATTATCTCCCCTGAATGTTTGTAATACAGCGATAGAATTTTTCATAGGTCTTTAGCAAAATGATAAAGAAATAGCATCACTGAATAGTCAAGAATTTGTTTGGCCTCCAGTTAGTTTGCCTGATCAATGAAGTGTCAACAATGAGAGATTTTAACAGAGTGTCTCATTTTTTTTCACATGATGAATGGAGCAATATTTATAGGAACCAGAGAGACAGTACAGCAGGTAATGAACTTTCCATGTTCTATGGGTTCTACAAACCCATGTTCTATCCCTGGCAACCCATGTGCTCCTCTGAGCACTGTTGGGTATGACTAAAAAAATAAGTAACATTTATAATAAATGTCAGAGGTACCTAGTAGATGGCTCTATGATTTTAAGCACTTGCCTAACATGCATAAATAAAATTAAATAAAAATTAAATAAAACCTTAAATATGGGGGTCAGTGAGACAGTACTCTGCTAAGGCATCTGTCTTGTATGTGTCCAATTCAGGTTTAATCCTAGCACAATATGATCCCCTAAATCCCACCATGAATGATCCCTGAGCACTACCAGGTGCGGCTCAAAAAAAAAAAAGACAAATGGAGAATTTAGGAAATGAAGTATTTTTAAATACTTGGATCATGGTTCAGTTTCAGCTTTGCTGTGCAAAATAACATATTCTTTGTCATCATCAAGTTAACCAATAAAGCACAAAGTTTCTGTAGATCTTTTGCTTTCTGGGGTTTCCAAAGTCATTTGAGGCTGAGTGCACACAAGAAAGGGCTGTAATAAGAGAGAGGGGATCTGTTTCTTTATAAAGATAAGTCTGTTCAATTGGACTGTTGCCTTTTCATTTGCTTGGCCTTCACATGCCTCCAATACAATGTACATACATATGGATCTAGGTAAATGTTGGCAGAATGAAGACAAAGAAAGAGTAAACTTCTTGTGCGTGCCCTCTCATGAGATTCTATTTTTCTTGGAAAAAAAATTCAAATCTGATCAAATTATCCTGGGCTCTGTGCTGATTAGACTTGAACTAACTTCATCATTTTTGTTCCTAGTGGGCATCCAATGAATATCAGTGGAATGATTTCATCAGTCAATTTCTCAGAGCTGCTGTTATAAGATAAAATTAAAGTTTCAGGAAAGACAGCTGTCGCAGGCTTCATCACAAATTCCCAAATGATATTCTTTCTCTTACACAAACCCATACACCTTGTCCTTCTGTTTCTAAGTGGTAATATGCCCTAAAGTATAAGGCTATACACAGATGCCTATGTGGCTCTCTGATTTAGAAAGTTTCTAGTTTTATCAAACTCAGTCATGACTTTGTTTGAAAAGCACAGAAGAGATCCCAATTTCCCCCTGGTCATTGGAAAAGGACTGTCCTCATGCTGGTTGATGTCAGCTATTTGTTTGTCCCCACAGAGAGTTACTATGCTAGACATTTCCATTCTTCTACCAAGGAGGCTCATTATCAGAATGTTACCAGTAAACATAATTTATCAACATATATTCTTATCTCACATCTGCTTCAAGTGGAAGGGCATGTGTATATGCATGTGTTTGTGTCCATGTGTGTACAGACCATCTGTATCAAGGCTTCCTTTTATGAATATATTCCTTAGACAGCCCAATGGCAAATACACAACTGCCAACAGCAAGCTTATCCAGTACTCAAATAGATCTGGCTTTGTTACACCAACCACATTCACAAACACATACAAGAGCCAAGTCAAAGAAGTGATGAGAAAAAGAACAGGGAAGGAAAAAATAAAATCAAGCAAAGAAACAACAAAGACAAATTTAAGTTATTCATGGCAAGTTGTGAGACAAATCATGTTCAAAACATGACCCTCAAAATTAAGCCTTCTGCTGACCTGCTTTGGGTCCCATGACCAATATTCTTTCAAAGGTCCCAAAGTCCTGGGCCAGAGGTCATAGAATCCAGAACCCCTCAAAGGAGCACAAGAACATTTGTTCTTTTTTTAATAAACAATTGGTTCCTGGTAGTGCATTTCTCAGGTATGTGCCTACTAAAGGGTTCAGCCTCTCTGCTCTAGGCTTTCCTTTCTATTTGTTCATCGTCATGACAAGGAAATCTTTGTGACAGCAGAATATTTTACTCTGTGGGAAGTCTGTTCCTTCTGCCTCTGCTTCTGCCCCCAGCGGATGTTCTGATCTGCTCCTTGCAAGGGCACAGGCAATGATAAAGCGATATATCTTCACTCACAGAAAGTCAGGCAAATATTGTAAAAGGCATGCAGATGGCACTGAAGAAAAGCCTTCTGTCACTTCCTTCTCTTTCATCTCATTACAGGGACAAGACAGCAACTTCTTTTAAGTCAACATCCCAGCCATCTATTTACTTATTGGGACTCAATAGTGTTTATCTGGTGTCAATTGAAGGCTTTCTGCAGATTCCCTATTTCAGACTTAATATCACCTGGAGAACTTTCTCCTGAGCCCCCTTTTCCCACATGGCTTTAGACTTGACTTCTCTCTAACCCTCCCTCTCTTGTCTTCTTCCCCTTATCTATCCCCATGCCTCCATTTTTCCTCTCAGGCTGAAAAACTGACTTCTCGTGTTATCATTTGGGTCTTTAGGTCTTTAGGTCTCCTTTGGATCTTTTTTACCCATTCAGGTAATTTTTCTTTGAGAGCCCATCATCAAGAGCACTGGAAGTACCACATGAGCCTCAGTACCCACCTTGGGCTTTCTCTAGCTGTGATCTCTTCATATTCACAAGGACCTGAAGAGGAGGATGAGAGCTGTGATCACCATTTTCAAATAAGACCTTGAAAGTGAGAGGCTTACATGAAGCAGCATAACATTATAGCAGTGCTTTGGACTAAGAGAAAAAGGAAAGATCCAAATAGGAGCTGGAACATAGAGAACTGAGATTTGACAGCGGTTACCCAGAGGGAATTTGTTCCCAGCATTGATTCTGTGGCTCACAAACTCTCAAGGTCAGCCACCTCATAGACTCCTCCCTTGTCCCCTCATGATCACACATGAGTATTTGCAGTTTAGCTAAAAATAAATGTCACTTAAGAGCAGTGTTATGACTTTTTCTTGCACAGTGGGCAACTTTCCTCTGGAGTTTTCCATTTATGTATTCCCTTTGCTCTTTTATAGCATCAACATTAGTAGGTGCACCTGTTTAAAAGGGAAGGGCAAGGAAAAGTGGACTCCAAGTGCTTGTGTCTTTTTAAGAAAAAAATAAGTCTTTGCAGAATTCTAAGTGGTTTCTCTATACTTCTCCTTGGTCAAGTCTGGATGACAAGGTCACCCCTAACAGGAAGAAAGACCAGGAAAATGGAACTGATGTACTTTCTTTTCTTTCTCAAGTCTATCATGCATGGAAGGAGGGGAAGTGAGGGGAGGGTTTCCTTTATAAAACCTTTCTCTTCTTGAAAACCAAATTGTTACTCTTTCAGCTTATAAAAGCAATGGTTGGAGCTCAGGGCTCAAGTTTTTACTTGTGTGGTATCTTGAGTTTGATCTCCTGAACTGCACAAAAGGGAGAGAGATTAGTGGGGAAGAGTTAAGAAGAGTTCATGGCTCTTTCAAAATTCAGATTTTCGGTACCCCAAACAATAGAGAGAAGAGAGACTAGAACTCAGCACCTGCAGGTTGCCATCAGCAAAGCAGTTTAATTACTCACCCACTGTTTGGAATCACATCAATCCTACCAGGCCCCTTAGAGCTGGTGTTATAATACATAATAAATTATGATATTTAATTCATCTTTGGCTCAGCCTCGGGATTCATTCAAATATGGCATTTTAAAACCTTTTGACTCACCCAAGTTATCCATCCCCAGAATATTTAATATCTTTTGACCCAGATTCCCAAATTATGAAACATCTATCACCACCAACAAAATGCAGAGATCCAGCTGACTCAGTCCTGTCATACAGAATGACCAACGCTAAGAAAGATGTAACCACGTGAATAATTTTGTGACAAAAATAAATTGATAATAATTCCAGTTTATGTACCCCAGGGTTTAGTGAAAGACCAGGCTGCCATGTCATCCTGTGGTGGGGCACGCTTGTTCACACCTTGAAGACTAGTGAAATTTTTCTTGCTTACTGACTCATGGGGAATTGGAAGCTCCAGGTGCTTGTTTGGTATATCTCTTGTCAATTGTGTGAGTCTGGCCATGTTTCTAATGCAGCAGTATACGAATAGATGCGTGTTGCAGAGACTTTCCTTCAGACGTCCAGGACAGCTATGTCAGTGGAAAATTAACAATTACTATTTCGGTTATAAGCCACACAGAGCTCATAACTGCTATTTTGCATTAAGGTTTAGCGAAATCCACCATTGCAAAGGTAGCACTATGGTGCAAGTGCAGTAAAGCGAAAGGCCACTAGGTGGATCTGGTGCTCTTCTAACCGAATGCAAGCACAGACTTCAGAGGGATGCTTTGTTGCTGTTTCCTGTTCTTTCTAGATTCTAGGGAAATAGATTAGGATTTGTAGGGACTTGTCAGTGAACTCTGTACTCTACTTCACATCTGGGAGGATTGGTCTTTTATTTTAATGTAGTTACACAGGTTACATTTTAATCAGTTAGCCATATTTTTGTGATGAATTAAACTTGAATGTACCTAAATTCTAATGGCATATATACCACTTTTTTCTTGAAAATTGTTTGCTTCTACTCTCAAACAAGCACACAAATGATTTCTTGCACATTTTTCTTTGCAGCTTTTCCCCAATTCAAAGCAACACAGTTCTCATTCCTAAAATCCTTAGTGATCATCTTTTTCTTCTGTTCAATTATCTCATTTAAACATGAACAAAAACCTGACTAGAAAATCTTTTACATCTTAGAATATAATAAAAAATTTAACATCTAAAATATGCTTAAGTTAGGACATGTGCAATAGTACAGTGGGGAGGGTGCTTGCCTTGCACGCAGCCGACCTGTGTTCCATCCCTTACACCACATATGGTCCCCTGAAACCACCTGAAGTGATCCCTGAGAACCAAAAATTATCCCTGAGCACCACCAGATGTGCTCTACAAAACGAAATAAAATAAAGTCAATTTAATGTGCTTAAGTCAGCCTGACTCCAAAATCAACTCAGATTCTTAATCCCCTGTTTTCCTTTCATCAACCCCAGTGTCAGTGTCTTTCTGATTTATAATTATAATTAACATGAAGTGTCAGCTTCTTCTCCCAGAGCAGCCTGGGTAAATTCCCACAGTACCAGGCTCTAGCTGAATTCCCAGAAGGACAAATGACAGCTGTTCCTTCCCCATCTCATTGGAAGCGTGACATAAGGACAGGCTGTGCTAGAACACCAGATATCTATCCATTTACCCTTGAGAATATTCTAAACAGAAGATGGACTGGGGCAGTATTATCAGATTATCAGAGTTAGTTATAACAACTGATATTTTCCATTGTAAGACAAAAAAAGGAATTTGGTCAAATACAATGATTTGCAATCTCCAAAGACCATTAAGATGAATCTTTGTGTGGTGTGTTTTTGATCGTTATTTAATATGTTGAAGTGCATTCAAATTTCAAAAGATTGCCCAGGTATGCTCTCCTTGGAAATAACAGAACTAGTAAGTGTTTTCCGAGTGTTGGCTGGTTACTTACTATACTATTTAAATGTTTATAAATTAATTTAATTTAAAAAAACTGTAAATTATTATCAATAGAAAGATTGCCATCTCTGATAGTTTTATTTTTAAAGGCAATATAAATCTTTTTTTTCCAATTAACTTTAACAATGAAGAGTATATATAATACAAAATGAAGGGTGTCCTTGCCATTTTCTTGTTCCCTCTACTTACCCACTCAGTCCCCAGAAAAGAATATACTCTATTAAGATTACATTAGTACAGAATTACTGATATTAAATTCAGACAAAGAAATTACAAGAAAACTACAACCAAAATACCTTGTAAAAAATTTTTAACAAAATATTAGCAAATCAGTTCAGTATCACATTAAAGAGCATATGTATGCCATGACTATGTGGAATTTATCTCACCTTGGATAAAAAAAATGATTAAATACAAGCATTTCAATCACTTTAATGCAATGCATTAAAAGAATTAAAAGTTTATCCTAGTAAGTAAATTAATTAAGATAAAAACAATATTTGAAAAAGTCTGGTATGTGTTAAGATCCACTGTAAGAAACTATTATTATAAAAATAATATTTTGGAGCCATAGCAAAAGTATAATAGGTAGGGAATTTATCTTGCATATGGCCAACTCAGATTCCATCCCTGGTATCCCATATGGTCCCCTGAGCCTGCCAGAAGTGATTCCTGAGCACAGAGCCAGGAGTAATCCTTGTACACCATTGAGTGTGGCTGCAAAACCAAACATTAATAATAATAATTTTACTTTTGTTAAGGTTGTTATTATTGTTAAGTATAGGCTGGTAAATTATTTTAAATATTGGATAAACTAGCAATTTAATTTAAGACACAAGTCAGATTTGGTAAAAAAAAAAAAGAAATTTTTCTAATAGGACTTGTTTCCTTTGCCTCCTTGTTTCATTCACTCCGAAAATTTTATTATTTCTCTTTTTACAAATAGCTTATACTTTAAAATATTTACTTAAACAAGTGTAAGGGGAGATACAGTGAATGAGATACCTATTCAAAGAAGAACATGGGTTTCTCCAGAGGGAAAAACGCCCACTCAGAAAATTTTAAATAGGTTGCATATAAGTAAGTTACTATCTATTTTTTTTTCGATACAATGATTTCTGGCTATATTTTAGAAATCCACGCAAAAAATTATACATAGAAGTTCTACTCTGAGATATTCCCCAATTCTGACTATATTTAGAGACGGGCCTTTCAAAGGGTAATTAAGTGAAAACTAAGTTAGTATATATGACCCTAATCCAATATAGCCAGGATCCTTAGATGAAGAGGAATTTGGAAAAGACTCTCCTGGAAAAGAAATAGCAAGTGGAGATACAGGAGATGACTGTTCCCTACATATTAGAAAAGAAACCTCAGATCTAGATGTGACAACATTCTGGTCTCCAGACAGCAAAAATATGCATTCCTTTTATGCAAGCCACCAGTCTGAGACTTTTTCTTGTATTACTAGCAGACAAATACAGTATTCTTAGTAATTAGAACTTGACTTTAATCAGACCACAAAGTGCATGTTTTTATTCAGCTACTTTTGTATTTCATTTCATTGAACTTCCATTTTTTAATTTTATTTTATTGAAATTATTGTGATCAACAGAATTCTTCATAATTGAATTTGAGTAATACAATAAGTCAGGGCTCTACCCACCACAACCTCCCTCCTCTAATTGCCCCAGAGTGCGTCCTATACCACCACACTTTGCCCCCTAGTCTGCAAATATAACAGGCACCTTTAAGTTTAGATTGTTCAAGTTTAAGTCCCTTGATTCTATTATCATTGATTTTGGCTTGGATATGTAGTTGTCCTTTTTAATTTTCCTGCCAATGCATCCAAGACCAGTTGGCCCCTGGCCCCCCACCTTTCTTTGATCCTTTCTTC